>VZUI01048035.1:0-85257 GCA_013401135.1 Cettia cetti | reverse complement strand
GAAGGAAGGAAGGAAGGAAGGAAGGAAGGAAGGAAGGAAGGAAGGAAGGAAGGAAGGAAGGAAAGTGTTAAATCAAAGCAGTGGTAGACATTTATAAAACAGAAGATTCTTGTTAAGTCAGTTTGTGGTAAAACAAGAATCAGGCTAGTCCGTTTTTGTTGAAACCAGTAATCTGAGTCTGTTTGCTGTTGGTTAGTGCCCTGGAAGATTAAGCCATAGTCTGTTTAATATACCTTCAATGACATGGAGAAAAATCCCATGCAGTGTTTAGCTGCCCTTGAATTTGCTAACTAACAATCTGTGCTTATGAAAAATCTCCCTGTTTAATCTTATGGAACTGTTTTTGTTTTGACTGATTTGTCCAAAGGTAAACACTGGTCTGTCAGTGAGATTCACAGGTTCAACAACACATTATTCAAAACAATCAATTTTAAAACGTGTTGTATAATTTATCCATTAAAAATAACTCCCTCTGGAGTACCCCGGCTTGCAAGCAATTATAACAAAGCTAAAAAAAAGTGTTTTCCTAAATTTCTTTTCTGCACCACAGTTCAAGGACATTAAATCTCCCTTCTATTAGTAGAAATTTGCATTCATGCTGTTTGCTTTTTCACTTTATTTTTAATGGGGCAATCAGACTGCTACTTTCTCCAAACACAAACACACAAACTGGTGCACACTGTCTGAGTTCATAATACAACACCATTCACAAAAACAAGAGAAAACCAAAACTTCTGCAAAAACAATCTAGCTTTAGACTAGGCTTTTTAGATCCTGCTCTTTTCAGCAGCTAAACATAAAATTTTTAATACTTATTTGGGAAGGGAACCTGATAACTAACATTAATTTAATACAGCCACATGAAAATCATGCAGACCCTCAAAGGAAATGAGTGAACGTATCAGCACAACAATTGGGAATACAGTGATTCTTCTTTAAACCAGAGAGCTCAGTCTCGTACAAACATTAACTAGAAACTACAGCAGCCTTCACAGGAAAATAAAAAGTAGCACTTTAAATAGACTCTTTGTGTTAAAGTCCATTTAGTGGGAGGACACCAAAGAAAGCAAAAATCAGGGAGAGTTTCAGAACGACTTCCTGACAGTGAATTGTATTTGTAAGGAATACTTTCCCAAGGGAAACAACAGAAGCTCAGTTACTTGCAGCTTTGAAAACTTGACTGGACAAAGCTCCTAGAAAGGACTTGATAATTCTACAGTGCCCTGTGGCAGATGGAAGAGAAGCGATGAGCTAACATTTTCCATCCACACCAGCCTATCAGTCAGTGTGGGCACTCCAACTCAACTGCTGCTGCCTTTCTTCAATCCCTTCTGGTAGGACCTTGGTGAGACACACAGTGACAAACTTACTTTGCTTTGCTGCTGCTTCTAAACGTGAGAGAACAGCTCTAGAAAGCTGCAGCTTTTACCTGCAACTGAACCGAACCTGGCAACCAACTTGGATCAGAAGCTGGGAAGTCTTCATAGGTACATGAATAAAAGAAATTAGCTGGGAACCAGAAATAATTTGAGTGTAAGGAAAAAAACTAATTTCAACTCAGAGCTCTACTATCAGAGCAGAAATCTTAGGGAAGAATCAGAAGTGAGAATATTTAGGGAAAACTTAAAAGGTGTAGGCATGCATCACAAATGAAATTGAAAAGTGGAGAGAAAAAGTTTCAGAAACTCCTTGAACATTACTAATGACTCCCTTGCCAGGAACAGCACGTCAATGCTTCCCAGTCAGGCAGTACTTTTGCAGTAGGGAATTTGTGCTGAATATGGCTGGGGTTAACAATAAGCAGGGTTCACAAGGATGTACAATGCACACCACAAGCTGGGCTGCTCTCAGGGTTGGCCAGAACTCTGAGTTCAGCCTAGTAAATGAACAAACACAAGCTGCCTCCCAGAACTGGAAGCATTTTTCTGTCTTAGAGAGGTATCCACTGGATCTGAAATAGGAGAGGAAGAGAAGAAAAACCTAATACTTGAGAAATCAACCTCTCCCAAAAACAAAGTATTTCTGGACACCTGTCTGAGGCCCTAACCTGAGTACAAGGCTGTGGCACCAGGACACTGCTGGCTTGAGGTGAAAAACAGGGTGGAAGTTTAAATACAAAATTAAGGGACCACTTCAGAAGTGCAGCAAACTAAAGCTGAGAGAAGAGGTGGCAACAAGAAGAGAAAATACTGAATCTGGAGAGAGGCCTAGAACTATTTGGACTGACACAGAACAAAAAAGTTCAGATAAAATTTAAGGCAAGCAAACAGAATTTTGAAGTCACTCTTGGTCATGGTTCAAATCTTCCACATTGGATTCAAAAGATACTGAAGTGTGACTTATGCTGATGTGATTTCCCCTGTGCCCTCACTCCCCAAGGCAAGTAATGACCTTTTGGAAAGAAGTGAAAGAAATGCATCTCCTTACTGACTCGCACCTCCACAGCATGATCAACAAGGAAATTTTTTTAGTGTTCAAGTACCCTAAAAAGCAGCCATACTAATTTTATTACTTCCCTGTTTGTTCAAGATTGTCCCAGTGATTTCAGCATTCCTCCAGGGATGAAGAGCAGGCACGGGCTGGCAGAAGTGCCGCCAGCAGAGGGAGCGCAAAACCTTGGGCTTCCTGAGCTCCACGCTCCAGGTCCTCCCCAGAGCCCAGTGCAGCAGATGGAGAGAAGAGGTCCTGGATTCTGGCATCGGTGGGGCCTGGCTGCTGGCTGGATGCTGAATCCTTTGCGAGATGTGTCCTTCACCCTGGGATCCATAGCAATGACCCCTGTTTGCCATGGCCTGCTCAGTATCTCCTCCTGCAGCTTTGTATTGCTGCTATGACTTGTCCTACCCCAACCTCCTCCTTCCCTGACCTAGGGGGGGACAATTTCTTGAGCCCTTTATAAGGGCTCAGGAGATAAACTGTCACCTCCTTAGTCTCCTCCAGTCCAGCAAGCTGCTACCACAAACCAAGAGTTAATCTACTAAATGAAAACAAGAACATCAAGACATGCATGTTTATGAGCAACAAAAATAGAAGTCAATCCAAAACAACAATGAACTCGGATGACTTTGATGTTCAGGTAACCAAAATACAACACCAACGGAAACAACAGCCTTGTTCTTATCACTGCAGCCAAAAATCCTACTGATCTAATCCGTCCTCTAATCCTGCCTCCCTCTATCCCTAGAACAGACTGGGTTTAATTCAGGGAGCTTCTAGATTTTGGCATCTACACCATGGGATTTTAAATCCGACAAAGGTAAAATACTAGAAGGCACAACAGAAACATGTTTGGACATTAGGAGAAGGTTAGCTGAGGCCAGCATGCTTACATAAGGACCTAAACCGTGCTGAAAGCAAAGAGCATGAGCTGAAAAGGAAGAGCAGCATCTTGGGACTGTGGGTCGTGAAAGGAATTTGGGGCTGGATGGATATACTCTCTCTTTTTTTTTGTTATCATCATCAACTCCTATAGTTTACTTTTAGTTCACTATTTAGGATATAAATTTAAAAGGGTTCTTGTGTTACCAGCATCTTAGTTCATTAATATTCTATTTTAATGACTTGTTTTACTTCAGGCCATTTATATCACATGCAGTTTGCAATTCCAGCAGCTCCAAAACCAGCCTGGTCGATGGCGCCATCAGATTTTTCAAGCTCAGTGCAAGGCTTTCAAATTTATATTGTGGCAGAAGCCAGGGGAAGATTAACAAAAATCTACCCTGTTAACTTTCCAAATTGGTGACACCACCTTCATCCAGCAGAGTCTGTACAAGCCCAAGAGCACTTGGAGTGTGTGCACTGCCACAGTGCCTGAAGCTGTGGGATAAACACACCCCTAAAACCAATGCCAGTGACCTTGACTTTGCAGGAGCGCAGGATCGGGGCCACGTGAGCTCTGACACTGCACATTTGTTTCTCTGGAGCGCAACACGGGCACAGGATTCACACACTGCCATTACAGAGCACTGTGCAGCAGAACACCAAGGACACTGCAGCAACCTGCAGGCACAAGAAACACAGCCACCTTCTTCCACTGATTTTTAGTTTGGGTCAGGTCCCATAGGGGGTAGTGCTGCAGGAAGAGCTGCCACAAAACCGCTTCACTCTGACAGCAAATTTGAGGGGAAGAGGAAATATCCTCTGGCTGCAAAGTGACTCTTTTAAAAACTAAAGGTATGGCACACCTAAATGCAGAGAAGTGCCAAGCTACACCCAAAGTTACAGAACCGAGAACTTCACAGGAGCAATCAATTTAAACTTTCATAGGTCACATTTTCACTTTGCTTTGGTGCAATTTTAGCTCATGATCACAGCTGGATCCAGATTCATGTCTCTTCATCAAGAACATGTACACAGTAACTTATGGATATTGGGGGGGAGTAATTTAAACCACCCAAAACCATACTGGAATTGTCTGACACCAAGGCAGAAGGACAGACAAGCACCTGTGATTTCAGAACTGGGCATCACAGGTATCTAACTGCCCGCAAACTGCATTTTTTTTGCAAAATAACAATACAGTAACATACAGAGAAGAGGAAACCCCCTAATTTTGCATTTTGCTAAGGATTTAAGTAGATCTTGTGATACTTTTAAAGTCTGTCAAACAAAGAAGCTGAAAGAATTGGTTCAAATGCTGATTCATCATCTCCAGGAAAACGAAAGATTACAGAAAACTGCCTTGTTTGAAAGAATAACAATTCTGATGGTAGATTTGAATGCATTCTTACTCTTTTCCAAGAACAAACATAAATTGTCTGGCTTTGTTCCTAGGAGTTATCAATTACTCATAAATGTAATATTTTCAAGTGAATTAGTAATACAACATCAGCTTTTCAACCACACAAGGCAAGATAAATTTTCTGAAAAATGGCACTACTGGGTCATATTTTAGAAATGGGAACTTGAAAGATCAATCTCTGTGGCAATTAAGCTATTAATATTTTTAATTACTGACATGATTCTTAACTTCAAGTTTAACTTCTTAAACTTCTTGAAGTTTCCATTTGTGAACAACCATCTAATTAGTGGTTTTTTGGGCCACCCTGCATAGCCCTCTGATAGGCTGAGTTTCTCCAGAGCTCTTGAAGGAGGAAGGAAACCTCTCAGATAAGACAGCAAAGCCCTGCTCCATCAGCAACAGTCACTGGAGAGGACTGGAGATAAGGTGAAGTGAAAGCCTTGCCCCTGAGCAAGAAGACACTGGAGATAAATGAAGAGGAGAAAAAGGAGTCCTACGAGATTGAATTTGTGAACTTGCCGCTTGCTGTTTTTGCTGTGATGAAGAGTTCCTTTGCTCCAGAAGACTACATCAGGATTGCTTCAACAGTTTTCCAACTGCTGGTTATTGATAACAGGGGATGACATGTGACTCACACCTACATTACAATATTATTCAAATTCTCCTTGTCAAATATTTACATGAAGTGAAGAGCTGTAATATTTTAGCGCTATAACAGGAATTCTGTGAGAATGGTATTTCTTTCACGATGCTTAGCTCAGAGAAGATGTAGCAGAGACAGTCCTGTTTTATTATTCTGCAGAAGTCTTTATCATTATTTTAGCCCCATCCAAAACTAATCTGAATGTATTTGCTCACAAATAACCTAAGTACCAGCTTTAATATTCCTGACTTCTGAGACTGTTTATTTTGACAATTTTACTCCTGAACAACTTCTGTGGCATAACATCTCATAGGGAATGAACGGGGTTATTGATCTAAGCAGAACACTTTTTCATTTCATCTCCTCTGGCAAGGGGCAGATCTCTTTTTAAGACTGTTCACCTTTGTTTGTAAATGTGTGTGTAAGAGAATCCCTCTGATTTTGCCTAAGCCTAATGCTTACATAGAGCTGTCTAAGCTCTCAGACTCTCACACTAACACTGTGTAATAGTACTGCATCCAGGTATCTCAGGACAGCAAGGGCTCACAAGTGTTTGTGTGAATCATCTGGTACACACACAGCTCCAATCCAATCACGTGATGAACTCAACTACTCCTGCAATACTCACAAGAGTTATAGTGAAGTGTAACTCCACTAGGTTTGGAGACAACCTCAATTATCATATTTGAACCCCCTGGTATAGGGCAGTTTAGCATCCCTTGTGAGGGAAGAGGGTGAATTAAAACTCATGCAATCCATACAGATTTGCCCATAAAACTGTACCCACACTAAGGATGCAATACCAGAATCCCTGAAACACTGACCATGGAAATGGCCTCAGAGAAACAGTGTTCTACTGCCTTGCATTTGTTTATTTTTAGCTAGGATTAGGCTGAATTCTTCTACATCCCAATAAAAGCTAAAGTAAAACAGCTCAAACTTCTGCTAGAGGAGACATGGACAACCAGGTCACGCAACATACAATACACATGCTTCACTGTTATCTTCCGTGACTGCTTGCAAATCCAAACACTCTGGGTACACCACAGCAGCACAAACCCCAACCAGAAAACCAGTTTACTAGGCTCTAAGGACTTGCAATTAAATCTCTAGTATAAACAACAGTATTTATCTAGCATATTAACAACAGCAGAACAGATGTCTGTCACTGTACGTGGTTCACAGGAGAGTATCCATGGACTGGGGCACGAGAGTTTGGAAAACTAAAGATTCCCAGCCAGACCCTTTCTTGGGGTCTGCAATTCTTGAGCTTCTTCCTGCATCTTCTGTTTGTTCAAGAAAGATCCCTCCACAAACGCAGCTAGAGCCAGGTGATGCTGCCTGCACAACAGGCCAGGGCTGAGCTCTCATCTTTACCTCAGAGGGAGCAATAGGAAAAATCTTCTCTCTTACCTACAAACCATATTTTCATGAAACTTAGAGAAATATGGTATTTCTGACATGCGAATCAATTACTTTTAAAGCTATGGAGGACTACGGCAGGTAAGAAAAAAAAATAAACAAACTGATTAAAAATAAACTAGACAAAATCCCAACCAAACCAAGTAAGAACAACCAGACAAAAACCCCTCCACTAATCCCGCCCAAGCAGCTTCCTTCACAGCAGTAGCAGGGCAGACCCTGTGCCAGCCTCCAAATGACAGAAGACAACAAATATCAAAATATTGCTATAATTTCCACTTTCAGGAAGAGGTTGTCATTCCTTCACAATAGTAAAGAACAAAACCCAAACAAATTTACTAGAAAGCCATGAATAAAAATTACATGCACAATTTAGCTGAAAACGTATTTCATGTATTTCCGAGTAGAGCTCAAATACACATTTATTCTAATATTAAATAAATTAAATAGTCTAAATATTATTTACTATGTATGATCTAGTGCTCTGCATCTCAACATAAAGCAGGTTCATTTGTGAAGGTCCCTGTCCTTCCAGGAGCCTGGCCACAGTCCTTCATCCCTGTCCTTACAAGGGTTAGACAAACAGACCAGTGAGCCCTGGCAAAAGGAAATGCATTTGGAGTTCACAGAGGGGCTATCACTTGGCTATTTCTGTATCTAAAAAAAGATCCAGTTCACACAAGTAGCTATTTTACCTTACTGTCCCACAAGATCTAAATGCATTTTTTCCGATTACACTTTCCCACCATAAAATACACAACAAAATGTGACACATATTTTTAAATATTCCTATGAAAGGATTTTGCTTATATATAGAAACACGAGTATATATGGAAACATACAAAACTCTGTGTTTATATATAGACGTCTCCTCACTGTATAACTAATATTAGTTCATGGAACTGAAGTCACACACAACAACAACAAGAAGAATTAAAGTTCCAGGGAGCTTTGCCATAAAGTACACAAAGCAGAAAAAAACCTCTTGGATTTATGATAATCTCTGCATGAAACTGAATGGTAAATTCCCTTGAGAACTTCTCTGACACAAGAAATACACGACAAAATAAACAAATGAGGAGACAAGTCCAAAAGGCTCTCACTGAAGAGACATCTAGTTCACTCTTTTCCCTTTTCTTTTTTTTCTTCCTGCATTCCAACAAAACCTGTCATGAACCACAAGAGAGGCACGAACAGGTCTTCCTGGAGTCCTCTTCTGTTCCATCTCCTGGGGAACAGAAGACAATCAGCTTCCCTAAGATAAAGCATTTCAAATAATGACCACAAGTGTTGCCCTTCTGAGCGTGGTCCACACTGTAATGCCTCATCTGTATGAAAAAAACTACTTTGGTAGTTACATGAAGGTGACAAAAGTTCTTCAAGACTTATTTACACAAGTCTGAAACGTTTGACTTTTACTCTCTAATTATTCCTCCATGGTTTGGTGTGCCAAACACCGCATTTCTTGCATTTAACCGGAAGATGAATGTAAAATTGACTAATCCATTCAGTGTTTAAGCTGAAGGAAACAAAACAAGCAGAAAATATGAGAGATATTTTTTTAAGAGGTAAAATCTAAATACTTTTTCCATGCTCCCAGGGAAGTTAGTAAAATGAATGAAGAATACCCCAACTCTCAAATCAATCTCATCACATCTGTTCAAGCATTGCCCTATCCACTTCAGTACTTGAAACTGTAACAGGAGCCTGTTTTAACACAGCCCAAACCCCCAGCCTGAATGCTTTCCTTCACAAGTACAAAATCTTGGCTTTCGTGAGTTTTCAGCAATAAAGGCCACACACTTTTGTAGTAGTTCTACAACAATTATCATCATTAAAAAGAACACTTGCATGACCTGAACAATTAGCAGACCAAGGGTTTTTTTTCTAAATTAAACTAATATAAAGCAATATTTGTGGAACTTAATGGAGGGACTCAAGCAATAGCTGTGTGTAACAGGACTGGCAGATGGCTTTTCAGAAATTACAATATTTCTTTCAATCTTTAAAGTCTGGTGGCATCTCACCTGCTTATTTCCATGACAACTGGATTCCCAAAAAGCTGTTGATCCTAAGTTGACTCCTCTCTTCCCCTGTAACTGCTGTTGCATCAAATAATTGTAAAAGCCAGAGGGACTAAAGACGAATAAACTCAATTGTGCAACTGAAACAGTAACATGTCAGGGTTTTCTTACCAAAATTCTACAGATCTTTGTCCCACCTCACAGCATTATCACCTCTTGATGGCTGGAAACTATGAATTATATAATAGGTTCAGCTCTTCAGAGCACAAGGCAAAGGTACCACTCTCTAACCTAGAGCAAGACTAGATCAGTGTGGCAGTCACAGAACAAGAATAGTTCTAGATCCTGGGACCAGGAACTGCACATCTACCCATCCTCATAGGAACATCAAGTTCTTTTAAGACCACAAGTGATCAGGAGCTCAGATCTATTATTCATTGAGATGATGACATGTCTGGCAGAACAACAGCTCTTGGCAGGACAGTAAAATATTTACGCAGTGTAACAGCTCAAAGAAAATGACTTGCCAAATTGACTGCAACAATGGTCTTCAACCTTTTTCAATTTATGGACTGCTAAAAATGCTCAGTGGGAATGCAGAACTCTGTAATACTGAGCTCTCTACTGACAAAAGGCTTATTGTTTTTAAGATATCTTTCATTGAGACATCTGAAATAGTCCTTGGACACAAACTAAAAAAAAACCAAATTCACCACACTGCATAATTTTCTAGACAATATTATGCAATCTTCCTTACAGTATACAATATTGTACAGGTCTCTACACAATAAAGATATTTTCCCTAGTGACTTTAGCTTGAGATTACACAATGAACATGGAGACCAATCGCCAGAGTGGTCAAATGACAGAACTCAACAGCAGAAGAGCTGTAGGCCAGAGAGAGCATGGAGTGCTGATCACCAGAGAGCCCTGGGCAGAAAGGGACAGCAAACACAACCCTGAGAGGGACACTGAGTGCTGGATCCCACACGGGTATTTCTAAAGAAAGCTGAAGCTGAAATTAAGGACTGGAGACAGTGGTTTTGTCAAAGGCAGCATTTAGAGAATTATCAACAGAAACAAAATATCACAGAGAGGGAAGAGAAGGAAAGGGAGGAACTCTGAGAATTGCATATTAGATTCATGTTATTTCCACTGTGGGAGAATTTGAATCAGTGCTCAAACCACCATCTCTGCCCCAGCTCATTAGAGTACCTAGTAATTTGCCTGCTCCTGTACAGTAATCCACATGGGAGCCATGGTAATGCAAGAAAGAGAGAGGCCAGCATTCCCCAGCCTCACCAGGGGGAAAGGGAGCAGTAGGTGGAAGGAGCAGGAAGATGATGGCAGGGAGAATATGATTGTTTCAAGCACCAATGTGTTTCATCACATGTACCATTCCAGCAATATAAATATCAGCAAGTTGGCCTGGTGGCGTAGCCATTGCGAAATGGCCGCTCCCTGCCAGAATCTTTAATCTAAAACAAGAGATGAGATCTGAGGGAAGGCTTTGCAGCTAATGCTAGGAAACATTTTATGAGCAAAAGGAGCAGTGTGAAAGAGCTTGTGGCAGAGAGCACAGCTGAGGTTGATGCTGCTCTAGATGTGCAGGAGCGAGACATTTAAAATGGTACAAGAAGAAATGGGAAGCTCTTGACCACCCTGCATTCACCTGCAATGACAAGTCCTTGGTTCCCACCCCCTGTCATGTGCCTTAAATTCCTCACTGCATTCAAGGCAACATCACACCCTAGCCCTGCACCTCCCACTTTAACACCTTGCCATGAAACACCCTTTCAAAAGCCCAGGGTGAAAACAGTTCCTTCTTTCCTTGCAATGGGTCTGAGCCAACCTCTGATGGCAGAGCAGAGAGCATGAGGTCCAAGTCTTTAATCTAAAACAACCACTGATTTGCAAGCAAATACTATAGCAATGTCTCAATCGAATATAGGAGATGTATTTTTCCAAACACCAGGGCTAGTAAAACTTGATTAGCAGAGGACATCCGACAGAAGATTGTGGAGCTCCTGGAAACAGTTTGAAAAATGGGAAGAGGAAACACAGTAAGAAAGTAGCTTGAGAGAGATTTCACTGATGTAACAGGAGAAAAAGACAACTTAGAGAAGCCTGCTGTTCTCAAAGGAGACAGGGAATAACTTCAATGTTTAAGGGATTATGAAATGGTAACTGGAATGAAAATGTGCAAAACTAAGGTAGAAATAAGAGCATGAACACAAGTGAAATGATCAGAAGTGCTAACAGCGGTATGTGAGTTACTCTGGAGGATGAGCATAGAAAGCACCAAGATGAAAGTTAAGAACACGCTAGGACAAGAAGGTACAACTGCTATAGCAGTTACTTGCTGAAGCAAATAATACATCAAAACAAGAGGGGGGGTTTGTACACAGAAATCCCCCTGGTCACAGGAGTGAGCTGCCCATGAGGTTAAGCCAAGCTCTTCACGAGAAAGTCTCCTGGACCATGTGAACAATGAAAGCAGCCCTTTTTTCCATCCATTTCTCCCAGAGTATTTAAAGATCTGAATTTTCCCATCTCATTTTTGGTTCATCTCTCTCCTCCTATAAATAGAGAAGCAGCAGTGCATCCATTTCTTCTTCATCTTTTTTGGTGGTCTAGCATTGTACAGATGCTGGAATGTTTTTCTAGTAAATGATAAGCTATGGGAAACAAGTCGAAGACAAAGGACAAGAGACCTTGAGCTCAGACAAGTAGGAGAGATGGGAGCCTTCTCCTCTTTCCCAAGAGGCAGGTATCTTTTCTCTGGACCAAAAGGTTTTGTTTTGGAAACAAATGTATCTATTTCTGTCACTTCCTTTAGACGTTTAGTCTTCATGGGGCTGATAGTAAGACTGACTACAGTGTCTGAGAATGACAATCTGGCCCCCAAAAGAAAGCATTTCTAATCCAATATGAAACCCAAAGGAAACACACCCCTGCTGCTAGGCACACGTCTCAGTGGACTAACACTGTGATCTGTGCTGTGCTCCCAGAGCCTTTACTTTAATCCCAAGTTCAATAATCGAGTTGGCGCTTTGTAGGAAGAGCTAAAGCCCCTGGGGTTTCTGCTGAGCCGTCGGACGGTGAAGAGGCTGCGCTGGACATCAGCAGGTGGTCAGCTGCCATGGGAAAACAAGTGTGGTGTGGGCAGCCAGACAGCTGAGCAAGGAGCTACAGGAATGCCTGTAGCTCTACCCTGACCCATAGGAGGTCAAACACACCACTGGATGTTCCCAAGAAAAACAAAAACATGAACAGAAGAGGAAGGGCAAGCCACGGTGAAGGAAGAAAACGCCAAGACCAGGCAGTTTGAGCTTGGAAGTTGCTCCCTAAGTAAATGAGCCCACTTGGAGAGGGCTTCAGCTCCACACAAAGACAGCATGGTTATCTCAGGCTACAGCCCCCCCTGTGCCACAACTGTGATGAACAGGATGAGCAGTCCATGCTAACGCAGCAATGTCTCTGATGGATGGGGAAAGAGTAGCAGTGGGCAAAGCAGCAGTGGGGAAAGCTAATGAGTTCCAGAAGATCACAGCCTTCCATCCCTGCTCAAAAATAGCAACTGTGGTCAGTGGTTTGAGAAAGAGTCCAACCACAGCATTTGGATGCAGATTTTGAAACCACAAGAGCTCAGAGTTAATTGACAGTTGGTCATTCAGAGGTCCTGGGACGACTTAAGAATCGACAACGTGCTTTAAGGTCTTGTTGAAGTTAAGTTCTGGTCTCCCATCCAGAAGATATGACAATATCCCTGAAGAAAGCAGACCCCAGCAACACCCTTTCTAGGCTTACCTGCTCAAGGTAAGGGGAAACAAGCAAATTTCCCACTAGCAGCAGAGTCCTGCAGAGCATGATTGCAAGAGAGAAAAGATTTCAAAATAGGCAGTAGTGAGCAGGTTCTTCGGAGCTGGCAAGGCCACTGACTCTGGGATAGCGTAATCCACTAACAGGTAAATCCCCTGCACAAAACATTCCTTCCTGCCTGAAAACACTTATTTGGCAACCAAAGCCCCTGCTTTAGAGTAAGAACTGGGGAGAAATGTGACCTGTGGCTGCTGATGGGAGAAGGCCCCAGCACATGGAGTACCAGACTGAAAGCTGCCCAAGCCTCAGTACAGGGGGCTCTCCAGTGAAGTGTCCCTGCTCCACTCCAATGCAAGATCATTGCTTGGCAGGCAGGACATTGGCCAGGCAGGAAATTTGGTGCTTGCTGTGCTCTTTAGATACATGGACTAGATGACCTTTAAATGTCCCAAGCCAAACTATTCTGCAATAAGGGGCTATCTCTCAGAAGAGTTGGATCTGCAGGAAAAAGGGATTGTATATGGGGGTTTTGACAAACATCATCCCAAGTATAAGGGTTTAGCCTGCTAATTCTGAGGAGAACAACACAGAAGGGAATTCAATAGCCTAAAATTAAAGACAAGAGACTTCTGCTTTGGACCACACTTCAACGTATTCCTGGACATTGCTCATACATGGAGTCAATAGCCCGTTCTCGGATTTTCAGGCAAAGAGGGAGGAGGAATCACAAACATGTCACTGACAGCTGGCCAGCCCTGCAATCCTCCCAGGTCATTAATCCCTCTGTTCAGCTTATGCTCTATGAAGTGCAAGTCCTGTGTAACAGCACTAGGTTAGCAAACCAAAGAAATCAAACTTCACTGACTGAGATTACTGAGGAAGAGGCACAGACACACTCTCCTCCATATTAGAGTGGCCAAGATTTGGCACGTACACTAAACCCAGACAAACCAGAGAATGTTAGAAAATCCCACCTGGGAAAATAATTTTTATCAGATAGCTTACCCAAAATTATGCAGAAAGATGCTTTTTGTTTTTTATATTTTCCAACATTTCTCTTTGCAGCTCTCTAGGCAGAGAAGGTTTGAATGCTGGGATATGATACGCTGCACTGTAGACAAATTGATATCCTTGAATGGAGATGTCTCACTCCCTGCCCAGATACAGATTCTCAGGGGTAAAGGGACTGCATGTGAGGCACCTGCCCTGCAGGATTGCTGATTCATCATCTCAACTTGTACCAGTAGGGGCAAGAACTCAAAGGCAGGAGTGTACAGACATCTCTTGCCAGAAGAGTTGGTCAGTCACGGTGGTTTAGCTTACACAGAGTGATGAAAGAGCTCCTTACCAATGCAAATGTGTGGTAAGAGAAGTCATTGGACCTGCTGTGGCTTCTCAAGTGTGCAGAGATAAGCTTTCTTATCAGGCCTAAGTCAGTATAAGATTCAACTGTTTTCCTAAAAGAACTTTCACTCACTCAGTCTCACATCTTATTTGTTAGTAGACACAAAACATTTTTCCCCACCTCAACAAATGACGTTTCTCGAAGTGTTGGGATAAAAGCAAAACAGAAGAACTTCTGGGTTCCATATCATCTGGGAAAAAAAGATCACCATTTTTTTACTCACCACTAGAATAGGTATGGAAAAGTACTGGGGTGGCCATGGTGGGACTGACAAACACACACAAAAAGAAATTTTATATTTAAATCATAAAAATATGAGGAGCACTCAAGGGTAGAAGTACACATACAAATACAACCAGCCATATTTCAAATTGATAACTTTTCTTTACACATACCAGAAAAGAATGCTATCTTTTATTTACTGTTCCTTCAAAAAAAGACATGTAGTAAACTTGCAATTAACCAAGAATTTTCTGTATTATTAGTATCTGGGAGCACCAGACATGTATCAGGTATCACGTATCAATTGCTCTGTTGCATGCAGTAAGATCCAAGTCCTTGCTCTCTAACAAGCTGAAAGATCCACTAGGGCATGTTAAGGACTCTCTGGCTTATGAGCACCTGCAGCTGCCAGAAGTATCTTAGAGCAAGACCTTCTGAGAGAAAACCCACACTATACTGAGACAGAGCCCCTTGGAAATACAGTTCAAACCAACACCATTGACTCTGGCTCAGTTTTTCTGGTAAATTTTCAGGGAGAAACAATCTCCAGTTGGGGCTGTAAGAACATTCAAAAGCTGATGAGAAATCTGTCAATGCTCACTTGTCTCTAACAGGGTGTAGATACAGCCCCTGATTTCTTTCCTCCATGTTTCTAGGAATTTGAGCTGCACATGAATTTCCTCTCCTTATAATCCCTCACTGGAAATGCTCAGAACTGCTTGTCACAAGCCTATCACATGGGCAGGAAAAAACCAAGGCACAGACAAGGTGCAAACTCCACCTCCTAGCAACAAATGTGAACTGAGGAGGGGTGAGAGGACACAAAGGAAGAGAGGGCTCTACTTGAGGGCTTGTAGATTGTAAAGAACACATCCACAGTGGAAAAAAACATTCACACTGGATTAAAGAACAGAAACAGAAATTAAACAAAGGAAAGAATTATCAAATGGACAAAACCAGGAGCTCTATTTGCTAGCTCCACTTCTCTAAAAATAACACATCCCCAGGTAAACAGAGATAGCAAAGCAAAGCCTCCAGTATGTGTGAGGGCAACAGCACAGTAGGTCAAACAATACAAATGTTCACATTTCCCCTTTAGTAGAGTTAGAGAATAACTGTTTTTAACCAAGAATATGTGAGCATGTAAGTTTGCTTTCCAAATTCAATATCCCTTCCTATTCCCTCATAACTTCTCATCAGCAGTTTTCTATTTCTACTATGAAGGGCTCTAGGGCAATTATGCTCAGTTACTGAAAGCCTCTTTACTCTAATCCTCTTCTTGGTTTCAGAAAGCAACAGCATCAACCAATACCTGTGAGCTTAGTCTCCTCCATGGGAAACAATCTACAGACTTCATGACAGAAAAACACACTGAAGACATACCCATCTACACCAGCTCCCCTGTTCACCCTACCAGTACTAAATACCAGATTTCTTATTAAGCCTAAACAAAATTTCGGAGCAAAATTTCACAATGTAGGTCTTTTAAATAAGTAAGCTTTGAGCAAAAAACTAATAGAAAATGTCAACTTACACATACTGCTTTGTCCTCTTTTAAAAAATATTTTAAGCTTTTTAAAAAAAGAAGTTATTTGCCATGAGGCTGGTGGGAAAAGGGTGCTGAAGAGGGGCCACTGTGCTGTTTGTTACTTTTGGCATGGTTGTTGAAACCAGGCCCTAACATGGATAATTATGGGGTAGACTGAACTCTTCCCTGATGAATTTTCACCAACCATGAAGCTAAAAGCAAACTTAAGGAGAAGTATAAACAATTCTGATTCAAGCAATGAAATTAAGGGAGGTGAGCAAAAAGTTATAAGCATCTCAGAAGTTCTTTTGCGAGTTATTAGACCTACTGAATGACTGCAGTTTTCCCTTTAATGCAGAGAGCACTGCAGGTATTCAAGTCCAGCTGTTTAACCCCTGCAATGCATAGTGACCTTTTTATTTTCCATTGCTATTGCAGTTTTCCAGCAGTTTGAGTTCATTTGGGCTAATTACCTCAACATGGAGCTGCAAATGGAAAATGTTGCTGGTAAGTTGTTCCATTCACAGCCATTTAGCCTTGCACTGCTGGCGTCAAGGTGCACTACTTTTTTTTCCCCATCTCCGTAGGCATTGAGGCTTCAGAGCTGGAGGCTGTTCTGCTCCCAGCGGTCACACAGCCTTCAGGAAGAAGTCAGTGACCTTCCAGCCACAGGACTCCACCCCATCCACATCTGCATGTGCACCCTCCCTTTGCAGCCTGCCCTGTGCTGATACTCAGGTGAGCGACACTGAAGCCCACACTCCCTGACCCACCAGGGAATCTACACTCCTTGAATCTCACTGCGAATGAAGAACAGACCCTCCAGAGACAAGAGATCACTGGGTTTCCAGCATAAACCTTAAGCTGACATTTTCCTGACCCTCTCTTGCAAAATACACTAATTTATAAAAAAATTCCATCAACAAGAAAATTGGTAGGTCTGAATCAGTAACAGAGAAGAAAAACCCCTTTCCCATGCAGATCTCAAGTTAACTTGAAAGCTGGCTTCCAAAAAACAGAGTCTATCTACTCAAATATCTACTTGTGGGTTTGGACCTAACTTTCTGAGATTTGTCATTAAAACACAGAATCATCGATGCTTTAAACTAGAATTTCTAAGCTGTTTTTTAACTAAGATGGAAGACAAAAATCATTCAGCATGGCTTACATATGTCCAACTACTCAATATCAAGATTTCACAAAAATGCAGTTTTGTGTTAACAATATTACAGGCACCCTGGTCAGAACAGTAACTTTTGGGTAATCTCAAGCATCAAAAGAATAGCTAGAAAACTCCTTTTATTTTCCTGGAAGCTGACAGTTTTCTTTCTCCTGAAGAAACTGAATCAAAGCATAAGCAGACTTCTGTCAACAGAAAGAGCCCTGCATCCCCATCCAAGAGCTCCTACCTAATGTTCCGTCCCTTCTACTCAGGGAGTAGAAGACTTCACCCAACTACTTCCTTCAGAACACAACTCTGCGCATACACAAGGTGTAAAACTCCTCCCTTGGAAGAATCCACTATCAGGGACCTTAGGATAGCTAAAAAGGAAAAGCAGAGCTATTGCCTTCAGCTAGTCCTGTAGAGGTCTGGAAAAACACACACTCAATTACCTCACAGGATCCAGGAGAAAGTCTTTATGAGCTCTGAAAGGAACTTGTCCAAAGTCACCTCCAATTCTTCAGGAATGTCAGGCATGTGAACATGTTATTCAGTGATGACAAAATGTGCCAGTTCAGTGTCCGGGGAACAGAAGGCAGGGCTTAAGTAAGGGAGAAGCACTGCCTTCTTCAACACATCAAAGACTGGAGAACCAGGAGACCTGAAGTCCTGACAGCACCTGTCCAGGTACTTAACTCCATCCTCAGCATGGGAAAGGCCATTTCAGTACTAAGAGCAATTGCATTTAATCAGGCAGGCACACAACCTGAAATGCCTCGGTTCTGCTGCAGACCACAGAGCCTACTCTGCAGCCTCTTTACAGCTACACAGGGCACCCAAATTAAGATGACAAGTTCCCTCTAAGACAAAGACTGCAAATGAAATGGTCATTTGCCAGCCCTTGTTAAGAGCCCTCTGTCAAAGTGATGAGGGCATTTAGTATTTAAGACACTGCTTGGCACACTGGGATCAACAGAAGTCTTTAAACAGCAGTCTCTATACCAACACTCCATATGCCCCCCTAATCAGGAGTCTGGAGGGCTTGCCTGAAAAGCTGTATAGTTCTTGCTAGAACAAATCTGTGAGATTTAAGGGTAATATCTGACATGCGTTTTCAAAGCCTCACATGTAAAGACAATAAACTGGAAAAGACAGAAAGCTAACATCTGGGCAAATGAAAAAAATTGCATCAATCAGGCATGTTGTCTAAGAAGTACCATCTTAACCTTACTATGTACATTTATACTTGAGGTGAAAGGTGAAGAGAAGTTCTTTAGATGGTTGATATTCTCAAAAGAGATGGCTGATATTCTCGAAAGAGAAACTTCATTTGCCACTCATGATTGCAAAGCAGTTTTTATTTCCCATGTTGCTGATGATCTCAGCCTGCATTCCTCTTTATTTAGCATCATCTATATTTGTCCCAGCAGCACCAAATGGAAACTTTCTTCCCTGGGTTATTATACCCCTCAAATTCTTAGAAACAGCCCTCAGGTGCCCACTCAGCATGGACCTGCAAAGTGAATCAAAGGAATGTGTGGGCTGTGCTTAGGCTCAGCTTCAGAGGCAATGTCAGTCTGTACCACCAGCATTGCATGGCCATGTGAGGGACATTTAAAGGCATAATCCTGGGGGTTTTTTGCCAGTCTGTGCAAAGCACATATATGGATTTCCCTGAGAACTTACGTGCTTTTGCTAAATTCACACCAGAACCCAGGCAGAGAAGCTACATCTTTGCTACACCAGCATTTCACTTAAATCATGCACACAAAAAGTTGTTACTTAAACTTCAGGTACTTAGAACTTTCAGCCTCATTTATAAACTCTTCAGCTTCTGATCACTTTTTGGTTTATTTCAGGTTGGCTCTCAGACTTTCATACATTGGGTACCCTGTGGCCAGCAAGCATCACTGAGCCTAATGGGTGCACAAGTGTAACTTATTCCCACTAAAACCCTAGTGTGTAATACAGTGGCTGAATGGGAAGCAGTTGGGCATACCCTTTACCATCTGCAGTCCTACAGTCACTCCAGTTTATGTGCTTCTTTAACTACTTCCCTACAGATGGCACTGTACCACTATCCAAAATACCCCTTCAGGAAAAAAACAAGCTCAAAACAACTTAGATTCCTGCTGAGTCACCAAAGAGGAACTGAGTGTCCTCCAAGGTTCCTGCTTTCTCATCCAGAAGGTCTTTTGAGGAGGATCAGCAGCATCAAACACTGAGAGATCACAATGATTTGTACATCCAACCTTCTCTACTGTAGACCAGGATGGGATCCGGTAGGAAAATGTGTCCTAACGTATAGAAATCCTTGCTCCATGTTTCCCTGAAACCTTTGGTTCCTACCACTGCTGAGGATAGGATGGTGGGTTGAACAGACCTTAGTTATGACCTTGTCTGGCAATTACTATGGGAGGCAACTGAGAAACCTCACAAGAAGCCAGTCTGTGTCCAGAGATTTACAGTCAGGGCTGCAATGTCAGTAATTGGATGAATGCAATAAAATCTGCAGAATCCTTTTTCTCAGTCGTGTGGTATTTCTATTACTTTCTCTGCAATTGTTTTACATCCAATAAAAACATAGTGACTAGAAAATACAGCAGTAGATGTTACCCTTTGCTCTTACTAAGAAGAATAACTCATTGGTTCAGCACTTCCCAAGGCATGCTTGAAGGGAAAAAAGCACTTGGCTCAAACAGGCTTACAATTATTAGTGGCAAATTGAAACTATCGCATATTTCACCAGCTCCTTCTTAATTTTATTGCCTCTGAGCTGCACAGATTTATGTGATAAGTATTTCATCACAGCCTACCATAATTACTGAAATTCTTTTCTTTTTGATTCTCATTAGTGAAGCGTGAAACTTTGCCCCTAGATGCACATACAGAATTCCTGCAACTTTCCAAAGAGAATAGTTATGGCCAAGGCCCTTAAGTGTTGAGTTCGAGATGCTGAAAAGAATTTCAAATTCAGAAAGTACTAGAGGAACCCTTAGGGATACCCTACTTTGTTGACTATCAGGGCATCACAGAAACTTAAATACTCCTGCTGATAGTATTTTTATCCATACCTACATCAAAAGCAGAAGTTTCTTAAATGGTGTCTGTCTAGGCTGTGTACCACGTTATTATGAAGTGAAAATAATATTATCATACACTGAAACTACAAAAGAAAATTATGATAAAAATGAAAAGAGTATGTGGTTAGGATTAACAGAATGCCTACAAATTGCAATCAGATCACCAGTTTCAATCACTAGAAAAGAATTCTATCAGCACTGTGTCTGTAACACCAGCACTGGCTGAATTTGCAATCCTGTACTCAGAGTAAAATGAGGGGGAATTCTCATTCTATCTTCACTGCTCTGAGATTACTCTCAATCAGGAATATCTTTTCTAAGTTTCAAAAAATCTAAAGACAGGGTATAAAGCTACATTTACATCCAGAGATCTGGTAGCAGCATCACAGCCTACCACTTTTAAGAGGCTTTAGCAACACTGGTCAGGGGCCAAGTACCAACTGCATTAAATAAAGCAAAACCACACTTATATTATAAAATACAAAAATCCATTCCAATCAAATTCTCAAAAGGCATTGTAATTGAATGCTTCACAGCAGCTGGTCACCCTGCATAGTTGTGTCTCATCACCTTCAGTTTGCCCAAATTTCATTCCAGTTCTTAAAGAGTAATTAGACATGACAGGCTATTCACCTAGGCAGGGTCATGAGCCTCAGCTAAAAATGTGAGTTTGTTCCCAACTAGGAGCTTATGAGCAGGTAGTAAAGGAGGAGGAAGTGAGAATATTTCCCAGCTCCTCCTTGGCACGAGTGATAAGAGCTTATCCTCTTCTTTCAGTTTGTTATCCACTGCTTGTAATCAGCTCTTTCTTTCGCAATACAGCTAAATTCACTGTTGGTCAACAGCTGCTTTTCCATCAAAATCATAATGCCTGAACCAAATGCTCACCAGGGGATACTAAACGAGTCTTGTCTTCCTACGCATTTAATCACAAATGCCTTAAATGAATAAGCAGCCAAGCATAACTCTAATGAGGCTGTGTTTGCCTGGGAGGTTTAACAGCGTATGCAGCTCACCCCCACAGTAAAAACAATTTTCTACTCCCCATTTTCTAAGGTGATAACATTGGTCTAAACACTAATTTATTTACAACCTTTATCTTACATTTTCACACAGTAGCAGGACTGGATGAGTTGTTATGTGGCATTTGTTATAAACAAATTGTTTTACAGCCCCTTTTATAGGCACCATCTTGCTATGATCTTTTTCCCATGACTGCCATGCCATTCCAGATCTGACTGCTGTACTGGTGAAAGAACCTTCCCCACACCTCCAGCAGAAATACATCCATAGCCACTTTAGACCAACTCATTCTTGCTCTAATATTGTTCTTTACTTGGCTCTTCTCTTTTCTCAGGTCTAGCCTTCTTATTCATTGCAGAGAACAAATATATTGATTTTTGTCCTTTCTTTAGCTAGGCTAAACAAGGCAAGCTTTAAATTCCTTTATTTCTCCATAACCTCTCTCACACTGGTAATCCAAAGGAGGCAGGCAGGATCACCAGCTACAGCTGTCTGAGAGTCACTGATGGATGATAGATTCTTGGAGTGATGGAACTAGAGGCACTCAGGGTTCTCCTCCTCAGAAACCATCAAATCCAAAACCTGTTATTTCCACTTATATTAAAAAAAAATTGGTCTCTTTAATGGAAAGTGCATTCTCATGGCCCTCAATGGGTATAGGATGACCTCATGCAATTAACAACCGAGTGCAAAGCTACAGAAAGCTGTTTCTTGAATAAACTCTGGGGAAGATACAAAGCTTGAGACCAGTTTATTCAAAAGGTTCACTTTCCCTATGTGCTTGTCAATGTCTGTGCACTGACTACAGTCTCAGTATGGGCCCCTCAACTCCCTGTTGGCACTGGGATTTGCTAAATAGCAGCACCACCCCAAGTTTAAGCCTAAACTCTCCTCAGAAACTGGCCTGTTTCCAAGATTTCTCTAAGCACCTTCTGTGCTGCAAGACCAATTCCCTCTCACCACAAACCATACCTACCTTTCTAGTAACTTCAGAGCTCAACTCTCTCAGCTCCCATACATCACTGACTCAGATCCCACATTTATTTGTTTCTGACTCTATGTTTTCACTCAAGGTATTTAATCTTATAGTTCAACACTCACCACCATGAAGTCCTTCTGCACGTCTGTCAGATTCTGGTTTTTATAGCACTTGATTGGATTAAAATTCTCAGCTCAGACAAACAGGAAACTGCACTAACACCTCCTCTTCATTAAGAAAACCAAAATTTTCATCTTGGCCTCTGATGCTTATATGGCTCTGTAACTAGTTAAAGCAATTTCTTTTATCCTGCTGCTGCTTACTACTAAGAATTTGTTGCTTGTAAGCCCAAACTTCCCTTCACAAAAGCTCTGTGAAGCTGGCTTAGCACATGGTGTCCATCAGTGGCTCTAAACAGTGCAGTCCTTAGTTCCTTATGTGCCGGGGGTTTTACAGTGTTCAGAATCACATCCTAGTACAGCATCCTCCCCACCACATTTAATTGCCAGAGAGTACCAAATCTGTTAATCCTGTGTGCCCTTGTCCTTGCTACCTCTTCCACCTCCCTTAGCTCATCATAGCCACTTTCACAACTGCCTCTGAGGTAATTCTTTCACCGCAGTTTTCCCCTTCAGAAAGTTATCTAAGGAAAAGGAGCTAATGATGAAGAAACCATCACTTCCAGGAGCCTGGACAAGGAAACACCATATGTGCATGAACCACTACCACCTGCTGAACCAAACCAGCACTTTCCAGATGTCTAAGGGTGATGTGACCCAGTACAGAAGACCCACTGTGACATACAGCGACAGCTTGATTGCCTCCCACAGGGCTGCATCATTGCTGAAGCTGTAAGAGTTTGCTCCTTTCTTTTCCCCCTCATCCTTTAGCTGTGAAAGCAAGGATTTATGCTTTAAAATCCAAAAACAAAGGATTGTGCAGTGAGTGACAGGCATCAATAGAGGCCATTCATTTAAGGAGAAAGAAGCGCTCTGCCTATCAGCTTTCCTGGCAAGAGGGGAGTTGATGGCCCTGCTGCTGCTCCTGTACTGGGGGCTATGGGGAAGAATGGGGAATGAACAACACTCAAAAATAACCATTAGAGAGGGATAATTTTTTTAATCCAGTTCTATTCCCTGACTCAGTTTACAGCCTAGACAGTGATATTGGTATAACCAAGCTGACAGAAATACAGGTTACTGGGACAGGTTTTCTTGTCTCACTCTTGCCATCAAGAGGTGTCTTGACAACAGATGGTGCTAGGATCTGTTGAGTTCAAGCTTGAGACTTGTATCTTGCAATAGACTGAAAACAGCATTTTTATTTCCCAAAAGAGTATAGACAGAGGGAGCTCACTGGGGCTATAACTGCATTCTCTCCAGTCCATTCTCACTGCTGTTATTTGCATGTTGACTACCTCCATCAGCTCCAAGCCCTGAGCTCCTGTGCCAAAAGGTGACAGCACCATTACAGGATATACCTTTATATGGATATCCAAAATAAATCTTGTTGTAGCTTTCAACACATCTTCCCACAGCCCATAAAAAGAAACCCAAACCAAGCAATTGCATACCTTGGAATGCAAAGTGCCAAGAATTTTAAAGGGAGGCTGAGGAACATAATGAACGTATTTCTGCAAGGCAGCACTTTCTAAAGTAATTTTGACTAACCTTGTATCATGATTTTCCCTTCCAGAGTGCCTTAAAGATTCAAGCAGCTCATAAAGTCTGATAATGCATTTGGCATTGATCTTCTTACTCAAAACCACTCTTAAAGAATACTTTCTGCTCCACTAAAGCTGCATTAAGACCTTCATTTTAACAGTGGGGGCTCTACATCAGCTCTGAAAGAATTTTACGTCACTGAGGTTTCTTTTCTTATGCCTTTTTTAAAATTAAGAACTTGTCATTACTAACCTTGGCCTTTTATTTCTTTGTAAGAACCCTAAATATTGAGAGGCAGAATAAATTTAATGGCACTATGTCTGCTAAAAGTACCTACAGGTCCAGCTGCAATAGGTTTATGAAAACAGATGTTTGCATTTCCTGACTTTTCCTTTGATATCCTTTTAATTCTGTCTAGAGAAAGACATTGGACAATAGTCCAGCAGTACTTCAAAACTGACAGGTGGCTTCACTCTATGAGTAGTTTGTCTTCTTGGAAGCAAAAAGGTACCCTGGAATACAAAAGCAGTGCTCTTCACTTCCTTCCTTCCTTCCTTCCATCCCCAGAGGGGAACAAGCTTCAAATAGGGATTATATAACAGGTAATCAAAAAAACCAGTACCAAGCAGACCACAATCAGGCATGGACAGTCCAGAATATCTAACTTTACATGCTGCCTTTTATGGGTGTAATTCGTTGAGCTGTCAGAAAAACAAGTGTTTTGGTAAAGCTTAAGAACTTCAAATTCTGTCCCAGCAGGGCTGTCAAACCCTGCTTGTAGTCTGAGGATGTTACAATGACAAGTTCACAAAACTTTGCAAGAATTTCCTAATTACAGGGTCCTGTTTTAAATCAACTTTAATCCGATTTTATTAGCTAATGTTTTCATTTGACTGATGGGATCCGTCATTTTCATAGATCAGGGGAATGTTCAAGATTTATAGGGAAGCTTGGAAAATGAGATTTTTCTGTGAAATGTAAAAAGAGTTTTTCTTCACTAAACTTCACCAGAGTTATCATTTCCACAGCATTTCCAAAACACCTGAACAGGGATATCAGTGAGAAATTAATCTGGTGCTACAAGGCAGGCTTTCAGCAGTAAGTGATCTTTATCAGCAGGGTTTTCTGTGTTGTCTTCAATCATGAAAGTTCTTTAATTTAACAGTCTTTGTTTCATTAAAATTAAGAGATAAACATGGGCCCATTTTTGTCCAACAGCTGTATTGACTTACTGTACAGATACAGGTTTGAAACAACATAAGCATTCACCAAACACCCAATGCTTTCAGTAAAAAAATTCCAGTGTGGAATCAGCCAGAATGGGGAGAAAGTACACACATTTCAAAAAAGATTTGGAAAAATATTACAATTCCAAACCCCATTTTTTACCTGCTAACAGGCTATCCTTTCAGTAGTTAAATAAACAACTGACCATAGGAATGGGCACTTATATGTGAATTTTGTTACATCAGTCTTACATGTCAAAATCCCAGCACGTACTTGCTCTTTCTGAGTTTAATGAGCCGATTACTAAAGGCATGTTAGAGTGCCTAAGGAAGCTTCATTCCCAGAGCTGGAAGTCCCCTGCTCCTCAGCTGGGATGCAGTGACTGACCTCTACACATTCTTACCCCGTGACAAAGCAGAGTGCTATGGGTCTGACAGGATACAGGAGAAGGAGTAGGAAAAGGACTTAAGCTTGCAGACATGTTGCTTTGGTCTCACCAGGAAAGAAAATTATTTAAGGGCACTTATACTTGTGTCTCTGGGCAATCAATTTCTTTTTGTGGTCAAAATAATTTTCAATGGAGAGGCAGCAAGAGAAAAAAAAAAAAAAAAAAAAAAAAAAAAGAAGAAGAGCTAATGGGCTTGTTACAGGCAAGTCAGGAACAGCAGATAAGAGCAAAGATGCAGTCCTTATAGGCTCCTACACAGCAGCAGCATCTGGTCAATGCTCAGTGAGAAGAAAGAAAGTTCTACTTTCATCAACATTCATACATCTCCTGTGGAATAATAGCAGTAGTTTAGGCTTTGGTTCCAACACATTATTCCAATACCTAACACCCCCAAATTTGCAAGACAAGACCCCAAAGGAGATTGAACAGATTAAAAGATTTCAGAGTTGTAGTAGTGTGGCTTTTTTTGTTTGGGGTTTTCCAGGTATGATAGCCCCAGCATGAAACATGGATGTCTACAGCCAGCAAAGCAAGATGTTTAGCTGCTCACTCTGCAAGATGTGAACATGCATTAACAGAGCACAAATATTCCTCCAAGGCACACACACAGTAATCCTGTGCTCTACAATCCAGCATTCCTCTAATCCACTGAGAACCAAAACCCAGCAAGCAGGCACAACCCAGTCTGGGACCACAGTTTCCATGTGTAACCTCTCTACAAAGAGAAAGAACAGAAGAGATTGTCTGGAGGGGTCTCTTCAGACATGTAGGACAAACTTGGAAAAGTAGTAGCACTCTTCAGGATCATTTAAAGTGCTTCAGGTCATGAAAAAACCACATCAGTCCTTAAAATAAGGACCTGCTACACAGCATCTTGTTCCTCTTCAGCTTCACAGTTTGAGCAGATCAAGATTTTACTGGATACCTTGTGAACTGTTACAGTTTGAGACCAATGCTTCATACTATTTTAAAGCCAGGATTTCAGAGCTGCATTCAGAGACCACAAAGCAGTGGGTCTGGCTTCAGCAGTTCACAAAGCATCAGTCACTATAATCAGGTAGAACTTCAGAGAGGGAAAAAGAGCTATCTAACTTAGAATGAAAATTCCTAGTAAGAGCCCCAGGAACTGAAACACCATTCTCCTCAAACTAAAGAAACAGAGATAGTTCAAATAGAAAACTAGGTTCTCTGCCATAGATGCACAGTATTTGCTTCCAGCCTGGGTGGTGTTAAAAAAAATCCAAACCTCCTGGATTTTTAAAATTACTAGGAGACCTCTTGCTATGGTTTCAGATTTAGCAAGAGGGAGAGCCAGGCTGAGCAATCATCCCTCTCTGTCCCAGTGTCCTGAACCAGGTGGTTCAGTGATCACACAAAACACATGTTTAAGGAACAAAGTAAGCTCACCTTACTTCTCCAGATTTCTTCTTGTGTTATGGTGTTAGGTGTTTGGGTTTTTTCAACTTAAAATTTGTATCAAACTGGAAAGAAAGCAGACTTGAATTTACATGCAAAAGATGGCAACATTTAAGCTTATTTTAATAATTCATGTTTTAACTACATCAGATAAATAGTCTTTAAATGTTCACATTTACCTGGACATGATTTACATTTTAAAACTGTTACATCAAAGAGGAGATTTTGTCTGCAGGGAAGGAAGTGAACTTGTCTAAAGCATATGATAATCAGCTCTTGGAACTAGCAGATGCCATCATCTCAATCCTACTCTTTTATTCATGGATGGACTTCTCTTACTTTTTTACCCTCCTTTTCCAATTCCAACTTGATTTCATTTGGTCATTAAAATTCAGAAATCAAAACAGCCTCTCTCTATTCCTTTATATACTCTCCTATGACGTCATGGTCACCAAAAGTTGCTTTACTACTTCAAATAAGTTTCTGAGTGTTCAGTCGGAGACCTCTACAAATTCATTTGATGACTTTAAAACTTCAGCAGGATTCATAGACTATTTAATGAGTGTAGGTCTCATTAAGACAGCTACCATTATTTGAATAGGTTGGATCACAATCAAAAATCCTACTAAGTACAATATGAAAGATTTGAGTTTCAATTTTTTTTAATAATAGATATTTATGCAGCCTGCTCTGAATGCAATACAAATATTCTTTAATGAAAAAGTGCTTTATATAGAAAAATCCATCAGAACAATACCACAGGCAGGCAGCCAGCCACAGACTTGGCATATATCTTGGCAGAGGTCAGTGACCCCAACACTGCTTCGTGTTGGTAAAGCTCCTTAGTTTGATCCCTCTTCTCTAGAAAATCTGCCAGGTTTTTGCATAATTCCCCCTTCTCTCCCAAGTATGCTGCCCTCATTCTCAGTCCCTTGGTTAATTTTACGTCAGCTTCTGGGAGAAACAATGGAGAAACCCCAGTGGGCAACAGCTCCCTGTGATCACTGCTCCAAAGTGCCCAGCAATTAGCAGTTGGCAAAAAAATGAGTTCTGGCACCAAATCCTTTGATTAATATAATCTTCTAAGGTACAAGGGATATATTGAAGTTGTCCAGGGTCCTCCTCTAGGGCTTGCAACAGACATCTCCTTGGAATTGAGAAATCCAAGTTCAAACACCACTTAGTTGTATGGGAAAGGTCACTTTTACACCTGACTGTGATCATTTTGACTGCAGTGAACTAAAACTCACTTCACCAGCAGCTTCTGCACAGCACTATCACTGCACAGAGCAAGGCATGAGTTAGTTATATCACTGGAAAACTGATTCTTCTTTATCAGCCAGAAGAAAGCTACTTGCTCCTCAAGGCCTGGGAAGTTTAGGCTATACGAAGGTGGAAGATGGCAGTAATTCTTACACTGAATTAATTTTTAACTTCACAAAGGAATGTTTAAACCTTCATGTTAACACAGCGTATATATAAGATCACATACAACATATGGGAATACACACACACGGACACAACTGCTGGGCACACACGGTGACTGGTGAGATTCAGAATCCATCTGAATTGAGACAAGTTAAAGGTTATAAAAAAACCCAAATTCCTAATATGCCCCATTCAGTTCTGCTGCAGAAGGGATGAGGCACAGCTACACACAGGCTGATGTACAGACATCCACAGCCCACTTCAAGAAGAGAACAGACGTAATGGGCAAAGTTGATGTGGAGAAAGTGGTAGCCATTTACAACACTGAAAACATTTGATGTAGAATAAAGGATGAAGAGATGGCATTCAACACCCTTGGTCTCTCTTCAGCAGCATTTGCAGGGAACAGGGCAGACATTGACTTGTCTGACCTCTCAAAGAGGGCTGGGTTTCTCAGGGTGAAAAGGAAGGGCAGAAAAAGTTCTATTTTAGTCTCACCTACCTTGAAAGTGTGTTTAACACCTCTTCTGTTACATTCAGCTCTAAACACTGAAATGAAGAGTCTTGGTGGGGCCAAAAGGTGGCAGAGCATTCCAGGAACATGATTACAACAGGGCAATATCCAATCCTGAGATAAGGTACTGACCCTTGAGAAATTTTCAGGGCCTTTTAGTCAAAAAATGTAATTTTTTCCTGCATCCCGAGTGATGGTCCATACAAATCAAGAGAATTTAATTTTACACAACCCCAGAGAAGCTCTGACTCAGGGAATAATCCTTTCCCACTCCTAAAGGGCTGGGCAGCACATGTACCCCTCTTCCCAGCATCCAGGCAGCTTGCAGGAAACCAAGCTCTGGCTACAAAGACTGGAATGTGTAATTCCACAAGCTTTTTTGGAAATTAAGTGGGAGGTGGATTTCAACCATAATTAAAATCCCCAAAGAGATGAGCTCTACAGCATTTAAGTGACTGCATGTATGAACCCAGCTTTGAACCATAAAAAAATGATGAGTGGATGGTCCAGCAATTGGAATGAAGCACAGGAGTCACGGGATCCTAACTCTCTTTCCACTCTGCTGCTGACTCATCATCACTGGGGTTGTTCAGCATGGAGAATTGAAGGCTCCAGGGACACCTCATTGAGGCCTTCCAGTAGGTACAGTGGGCTTACACAAATAGGAGGGGGAGGCCTTCTACACAAGCAGATAAGGGATAGGATAAAGGGGAAAGGTTTAAAACTAAAAGAGGAGAGATTTAGTTTAGATGTTACGATGAAATTCTTTACCCAAAGGGTGTTGAGGCACTGCAACAGACTGCCCAGAGAAGTTATGGATACCCCATCCCTGGAAATGTTTAAGACCAGGTTGAATGGGGCCAGAAGCAACCTGGTGTAGTGGAAGGTGTCCGCACCCATGGCAAGGGGGTTGGAGCAGAATGATGTTTAAGATCCCTTCCAACCAAATCATTCAGTGCTTCTATGATCCCACATAAGTCTCCTCCAGACCCATGTTCTTCTGTCTTCTCAGTGCACCAATACCAATTTATCTGAGCACAGACCTCCACTGAGCAGCATTCACAAGCTTGCAGGAGAAGTAACAAAACTAAGAAAACCCTCAAGGCCACACAAGTGCTTGAAAGCTTCCAGCCTATCTAAGGGATATTTGTACCCAGCTAATGATGGCACATGCAGCACTATTTAGCACTGGGACTTTCTTCTGATGGACGTGGCACCAATCGGATCAGTCATATCCCAGGGTCATTAGTAATAGAAGAGAGAGTAAACACAGGCAAGGCTTCTTTTGCTATTTAAATGTATTAATCTTCTAGATGCACTGATTTCGGGCAAGCCATCAAGTTTCTCCCCCATAACAAATACACTCAGTTCCTCTTTCTTTTTTCAAGGATTTTAAACATACAAGAGAAACCATGGGAACATATTCCGATTAACAAGGATTTTATTACAGGAAAGTAGGAGAGTAAAATCCAAACACAGTTGCAGTCAATTAAATTCTATTATTAGTGATGCTTACACATTAAGTTCTGAAAAGTTCAACTGTGTAAGGTACAGGGCAACAAAGTGAATCACACAGCACAGGTCAGCTTCCAAAACTGCATCCATGAAGACCTGCAAATGGGTTAGGTAAAGCTGTATCCCCATTAGAATCACCATTTATTCTAATCAGCTGAGCACTGTAATAAGATTAGAGGTGATTGGGCTGAGTAGTGGGATTTAACCCATCCACTAATCCCCAGAATTGACTATTCACAGATCAAACCCATTAGCCCTTCAGGCAGAATGGGCTTCATCCTCCTCCTGAAAGATTCAACAGTCAGAAGCAGTATGAGATACTCAGTAAAGGAAAGTGATCTTTAACACTGTTAAATGAACACCATTAATTCCTGCCTGCAGAGCCTGTGTCCAGCTGGGCTGTTCACCAGCAAACAGCCTCACTCTATTGGGGAGACTGCCCAGAGAAACAGCAAGGTTTTGCCTCTGACCTGTCAAAACTAACCAGAACAGGTTCTACTGAGAGGGGATACTGTCCATAAAGGAACATTACAGAAGAGGACAGTGACCAACAGCTCAGAGTCCCAATGGACATCAGTGGCAAGCAGTGTCTCTCAGGGGTCTGTATTGGTACCAGTGCTATTTAATAACTTCATCAATGGCAAACATGAAGGGATCAAGTGCACCCTCAGCAAATTTGCAGATGACACTAAGCTGAGAGGCATGGTTGACACACTTGAAGGACAGCATGCCATCCACAGAGACCTGGACATGCTTGAGAATTGGGCCCACTGCGAGCTGAGGAAGTTTAATAAGATCAACTACAAGGTGCTGCACCTGAGTGAGGGCAACCCCTGACATCAATCTGGGGGATGAACAGATGGAGAGCAGCCCTGCCCAGAAGGACCTGGGGGTGTTGGTGGGAGAGAGGCTGGACATGAGCCAGCCACGTGCACTCACAGCCCAAAAACCAACCGTGTCCTGGGCTGCATCCAAAGCACCTCTTCTCCATTCTGGTGAGATGCCACCTGCAGTGCTGCCTCCAGCTCTGGGGTCCCAACACAGGAAGGACATGGACCATGTGGGAGCATGTCTAGAGGAGGCCACTGAGATGATCAGAGCAATGAAGCACCTCTCCTAGGAGAAAAGGCTGAGAGAACTGGGATTGTTCACCCCGGAAAAGTGAAGGCTTCAGGGTAACCTAATTGCAGCTTTCTGCAAAAGAAAGATGGAGAGACACTATTTACAAGGGCCTGGGGAACAGGACAAGGGGAAATGGCTTCAAACTCAAAGACCGTAGGTTTAAATTAGATATTAAGAAAAAAATCTTTTACTCTGAGGGTGGTGTCACTGGAACAGGTTGTCCACAGAAGCTGCAGATGCTCCATTCCTGGAAGTGTTCAAAGCTGGATGGAGCTCTGAACAACCTGGTCTAGTGAAAAGTATCCCTGTCCATAACAGAGGGGTTGGAACTAGATGATCTTTTAGGTCCCTTCCAACCCAGGGCATTCTATAATTCTATGAAATGCTGTCAAGAACACATATTTAAAGATTTCTGGGGGAAAAAGGGTAGAACAAACAAACAAACACCCATCAGACGAGCACTCAAAAAAATTTGCTGCAGCCACCGAAGAATGAAATGAAGAAGTGTCACTTAGAGCAGCAAACTGTGCAGAATAATTCTGTGCTATGGACTGCAGCAGGCACATAAGACAAACCCCAACATGTGAAAAACAGTAGGATGGCATCAACGTAGGGATGTAGAAATATTTTACAAACATAGGAGTATGTTTCTGATATGGGGAAGAAGAGTGAATAGTTATGTGATCAGTGAACCAGAAAAAAGTTATGAGCCAAAATAACTACCAAGAACACCAGCAGCCCTTATCAAAAATCCCTGCCTTACTTCACTAAGCTCCCTATGCCAACATGTATCACTCCTCTGCTACCACCCCTTTCCTGAAGGGGAAAGGCTTAGCATCTTCTTGGATGCCACCCAAGCCCATAGTTCCTGTAGGCAACTGCCTGCTCTCCATTGCCTCTCAAATGAACCACCAGTTATCAAGCTATGGACCCATTTCCATATTCATTTCATGTACTGAATTTTATTCAACTCTGCAGTTATAAATATTCAGAGGACTTTCAAAATATCAGAGAGCCTCAGACTACCTGGAGCAGAATAATCATGCAGGATCCATCAAAATAGCTGTTATTATTTTTGCAATTAGACTGGCAGAGGAAAAAGAATTAAGTCTGAAGATTTACAAAGAAATAAAGCTGATTTAAAAAGTTCCTACCTTTTTAACATGATCAAAAAGATCTCCAGAGAGACAGTAGCAAATACCAGCAATCAGCATTGCTCAATTTCCTTAATTTTCCTGGAACACTGTGCTCCTTTTTTGGCCTGAATTTCAGAGTCCTGACAAGGCTAAAAAAACAGGCTACTAATGGAACAGGTATGAAATGCATTTCCAAGAAACCCCTTGGTCTGTTGTTGGCCTTTCAACAACAGAATCTTTTCATAATGCATTCAATTTTCATTTGGCTACTGGATTGCGTGGGTGGCCACTGACCTAAGGGGCTTTCTAAGGACATCAAGAGGTTGAAATCCTGGGAACTGGCCTCTCTGTATGAGTCACTAAGGCTGAAGGAGGCAGTTTGGGGCTACTGTGTGCCCTGAACACTGGGAAAGGAGTCTCTAACATATCTATTGCTGAGGCATATCGGAAAATGAAATCAGGATGCAAACTTTTTCCCTTAAGTCAAGGTTTCATTTTTAAGGCTTACAGGAGCCTCCAATATTGCACTTACTGGAAGCTCTGAGAAAGAACCACAGTGAGTATAAGCATGTCTGGCAGGGTCAGAACCCAGCTGCAGAGAGTGTTTCCCATTTTCTGGATATTTACCCATACCTTAACTTCAATCTATCAGGCACAAACCAGGAGGAAAAGGCTGGTTACACAGCCTTTTCACATTACAGTTTTCAGGTTATAATTAAGGACAAGGTTTACAGACATGAGGATGGCAGGACTGAAGTTCAAGCCTCTGCCTCAGCACCTCCTGGTGCAGCACACACTCCTGTTCCCCCTGACAGGGGTATAAGCACCAGGTTGTGCTGTTCCTCCAGATGCCAGTCAAATGCAGCCCTGAGCACAACCAAAGAGCCCACTCAAACATTCACTCTTGCACACAGCAAGCCTAAGGAGTTAGGAATTATCATGTTGTATGGTTACAGAGACTGCCACAGGACAGCCACTCAACACCACAGAGAAATGGAAACTAGTAACCTTAAAGTAGAAGGTGCTGTTTACATCAAATATTTATTCCAGGGAGGTTCAAGATGGCAGTTTCATTAGAATATTCACCAGATCAAGCCCTCAATGCTCTCCACTTCACATCCATCCCACACAGCTGCCATCAGTGGTCCTCTATGTCTTTTCAGGACACTTTTAAGCACTCATTCAAATGCATGTTGTAAAGGCAAAATGACAGCAAAACACACAGACCCTCACCTGTCCTTCCAGCGCATCTTTCCCCACAGGCAAAATTGCAGCTCCAGAGAGTGCAATGCCTCCCCTACAGGACATGGGGTCAGACATGGGATCCAGATATGGTGGTCTGGCACCCAGCATGCCAGAGTACAAGAGGATGATAGAGCAGCCAGACTGAATCATACAACTTCAGCAGGCCCTTTGGATATTCGCCATTTTCACTCTCTCATCAGCAGTGTTTGATCAGATGCAATAAATCAGTGGTGAGTGGGATTTCTATTTATTTATCCCTTATGAAAGCTATTCAATTTGTATCTCTGTAACATTTAAAATTCAGCTAGTCCAAGACCTGACTTATGCCACCATCTGTGCTGTTTATCTCCTGTATTTCATTTAAACTGAACAGTGATGTAGTTTTTGCATGACAAAACCAAATGGCATTCCATAAAACACAGGACTCATGACAATGAGGATAAACCTAATTTTGCAATTTGGAAACTGTAGCACCAAAACCACTTAAGTAATTCCAGACCAAGTTGCTTAGAGGAGGGAGTCAGGAGTTTATCTTTCAACCTTTCCCAGCTAACAACCATAATACTATAGAAAGCAATTAGCTGGAAACTAACAGACAACTGGCATTCAAAAAACCCCAAACATTTTATTTTTTTTTAATAAAGTGACACTAATGCTATTATTCACAGGTCAGACTCCCTTCCCACAGGCAGCAGGAAGGCAAGCTGGATAGGCACTGCTCAGGTTTGCATCCTCTGGGAATCAGCAGCACTCCCAAGCCATGGGTACCCATTCACCACAGAAAGAAGCCATGTCTTCTTTTGCTCCCCTCCTAAAGGGATTCAGCAGATTGGAAACATTTGCATTTGGTGGCTTGTGGGTCCAGACAGCCACAACGTTGAGGAAACAGGAAAGCACAGGAAATTCTCTCCATGCCTCTTCCCTGCAACTCTATTTTTATTTCTCTTCTAGCAGTCCCTCCCTGAAAGCTGTCCACTGATCAAGCTGGAGCAGGGACTGTGGTCTGCAGCCACAGCTTATAGCTGATTAATACTGGAGCAAGGGGAAGAAGCATTTGGCCACCAGTTTTGTGTCAGCATGTGCCTGTGTCACTGCAGTGGCACCAAGGCAGCAGGGAAGAGTGAGCAACCTCCCGAGACAGCTCTGCTGCACTTGCCATGCTCCCCCCATCTCCCAAGGTATCTGAGTTCATAAGATCACTTACAGATAGCACACACACTGTTGAAGACTTTTCCCACTGAAATCCTGGGTGATTCAAACCAGTAGAGAGCTTGCAGCAGGAGATACTCTTCCCTGAACAGGCATCAGGACTTCTCCATGGCAAACAGCTGCTGTCAAATGGTGGTTCTCCAGAAAACTTAGATGAACCACAAGCAATTACAGGCAAAATTACATATTTCAGGGATTTCTAGTCACTACTATTAAATTCTTGTGCTATAGAAAATACCTGTAGCCTCTAAACTGGGACTGTAATCCTTCTAAGTTGTCCAGGTTCTACTCCTCTGCCAAGCTAGATTTCTCTGCATTTGGCCACACAACAGTTGCCACAGGAACTTCCCCCTGCAGCATGACACAGCCCTGCTCACCCACTGGATCACAGCTGCACTGGGCAGAGGGAGGGGTGAAGGGGATGTCCTGGACCAGGATAATGGAGAGAGGGATAACCACCTGGCTGTTATGTTAGGAGAACCTGAGGTCTCAGCTATTTAACCACCACAGTTACAGCTCTGGTGTGGGTTTTTTTTGCCTGTCCCACTGTTATGAGCACTGCACAGCACAAAAGGCACACGGACACAGGTGACACACAGAAAGGAGTAAGTTCACAAGACAGAAAAAAAGGCACTGGTCAACTGAAAAACACTGAACAGGAGTGTATAAAGGGAAGGGTTAGAGAACAGAAAATGCAAGGAAAAATGGAAGGTGTAGAAGGCAGAATAGAAATGGAAACAAGACCCCAGAAAGGGAAAAGCTGCAAAAGGCAATCTGATACTAACAGTAAAATGCAAGAAGTGCTGCTGCAGCTCTTGCAGGCAGATTTCTGCTCAAGTTTATTAGTTACCCTGAGCTTATTTGGCAGAAGCAAGGCAGAGCCACAACCTCAGCACAGTTCTAGACAGAAAAATACAATTTCCTTCCAGAGGGTCGCTAAATTTGCTGCATTTTTTTTTTTTCCATGAGGAGATAGCAATGAGGTCAGATCCTCCCCCATGAAGTTAACAAGTTCCAGCAATCCCATGCCCTCCCCCTCAAAAAGAGTTTTCTCCCTGCAGAACTGGGGAGGAACTGGACAAGGCACACATTCTTCCCAGACTACTTCTCACCTACTTCTGGAAATGGAATGACCAGAATGAGAAGGTTGGTCATAGTCCAGTCTGTATTTTTTTTTAACAATACCCACTAAGGAGAGTCTGCTCTAGACTTTCAACCCTAATATCACCAAAAAATCATGCTTGCAAGATCTGAGGCCCAGTGAAGCCAGGCTAGATGCTACATGAGATTCAGAGCCTAGCTGGGTTATATGTACATGATCCCTTGTACAAAATGAGATCAGATGCTGACTAACACTGAAAGGTGCCCCTTGTACTGCACATTTAGCCAAGACAGACCACAGACCTGGGTGTCCCAGCACTGGGGCAGAGAAGAGAAGGAGGCTTGCTGTGCATCTCACTCCAGATATCATTGGATTTTGAACAAGAAAAGTGAGACCACCTTATGGCTCCATACAAGACATCAGGTTGTCCTGGCATCTTCTCTCCTCCCAACCACAGGAGACTGCAGAGAGAAGCTAAACAGAGCCAGAAGGCAGCTGAGCAATTCAGACACCCTCATGTTCTCTTCTACTTTAACTGAATGCAGTCCTCATCTTTGCTTGTCTGCTCTCTTTTGTCACATGAGCAATCTTCAAGGCCCTCCATCATCTCTAATTTTGCTCCCCCAAAAAGCCTCCTTGTAGCTATGCTGTCAAATATTACTGACCTCTCCCCAGACCACTGAGACTGCATCCTGAGGAGTCAAGGCAGGCATTACCCAGCATCCTGTACCTTTACAGCACAATACTCTATTCTAGGGTAACCAACCCTTGCTGCTGTAATAAACACAAAGCTGCCCTCATGGATGGTTTGACTTTATCAACCACTCCAATGTGGCTCTCAGATGCCAGGCAGTGAACCCAGCAGCAGCAAAACAAGTACACACACCAAATCAGGGGAGCTCTCAATTGACTGAGAACAACATGCACCTGGAGAGGTACTGTGGTCTGATGCTGCCTAAGAAATAGCTCAAGAGATAACAGAACTTATCTGGTCCAAGGCAAGTTTTCCTACTGAAACACAACCTGGCTTATGCAGAGGCCAAGCATCACCTTTCCCTTACATGCACCTGAGACCTCTCCTTTCTCCTTTCAGAGAAGTGCCCATGTGCCTCTGACACTAAAAGAAGTTTACATACTTAATGTTGCAGTAGGTGCCAGAGGATGAAATAACATCCTGACAGCAGAATTACTACAAAGAACACATTCAAAATCCACAGAGAAGGCAAAGGTTGCTCAGAGGTCAAAGTACGCTGGGATCACCCATATCATTTAGGGACAACACTAGAGAAGGTGAATAATAAAAGCACAAAGAGCATAGTATGTTAAAAAAAAAAGAAAAAGCTGACATCCATAATGGATAGAGTGTTTCTTCAGAAAACCTAGATAAAACAGTGTCAACTTTCACCAGAACAGTATTTCCAGATAGAAAGATGAGACATCATTTGAGTTGCCCTGACTATAATGCACCTTGGGTAAAAAAAAACACAGCAAAAGTGGTCAGCAAGAGCTTGCTCTGGTTTCAAAGCTACCAAACATCACCCTGTAAAATGTAGAATGGTGCCAGGCAAAGCAAGAGACAAGTGAACTTGAGAAACACCCACAGAAAGTTTACTCTTAGCTCTACAAGCTGGGAAGTAGAGGAGGGTCCTTTCTAGACTGAAAACAACCATAAATTAATCAACTTGTCATCAAGACAAGTTCATCAGAAAACTACACCAAGACAAAGTCTTGGTGTAAAAAAGAGACTAAGGGAAATTATCATCACCATCTGGTTCCAGCCAAGAGATAAGCCCTACAACACCATACTCCCAGCTGCAGATCCTATACAAGACTGGAAGTATCCATCAGGCACATGCAAAGAGCATGTCTAAAGCAGAAAGCAGGCTACAGTGACAACTCAACCCAAGGCAGATCTGCAAGACCCTGCAGCTTGTGAGTCTAAGTAGAGCAGCAGATTAGCACAAGTAGACAGGATGTGATAGCTTCAGGCCCACGGCAGTCAGGAAAATCTCAGCACAGGGATCTCCTGCATTTTGGGATTTTGAGATTAGCCCAAGGAAAGTCAGCTCAGCTCTCTCTGTAACGGTTGGTATAAAAATAACCCATCTTCTGTCAAATAATACATAGCTAAACCTTGTTATAGGTTGTGTCATACTCTCTTCAACTATGGTCTTATGCCCCTAGTCTGCATTTTTGAAGACAAGTCATAAAGTCCTCAAGGAAGACAATGAAAAGACATGACTAAGCAGGGAGAAGAATTTTCAAATTAATGCACACCATTAACTAACACTGATATTAAAAGACGAGAAAAGGAGGGGAAGGAAATAAATAGAAAGGGAGATAATATTTATCTTCTTCTCAGAAAAGAAATGTTCATTTAGTAAGTGGGGAGGTAAACAGGAGTTCAGCCAGACAAGTCAAGGATGGTCACGTAACTACACATGGACTGAATCAATACAACGATGGTCACTATTTACCTAAGACACTGAAACTACCCTCATTTGGATATTTGTTTAAAGAACAGCTTAAAATTATTTCCGAAATAATATTTTCCCCACATCTGGTGGTAATAGAACAAATTAACAAGGTATTCTAGCTGGCCAGTACAGAAGTGTGAAGAAGCAGGCACTTTACCAGCTGCAGGCTGAACCTATCTTGAGCCTTCCTAAATGCTTTTCCAATGTACTCCCATTCCTCTCATGTTTTTAAAATAAAGCATGATAGCAAGGTCAAAACAATCAAGGAGGTAGGCAGCCACATACACTAAAGCCATGGATGAGAGTGTTTCAGGATATAAAGTGGAGATAAATGAGTTAAAAGAATAAACTGGATGAATTCAAGGAAAATAAGTCAGCTGAATGCTGCTAAATACAAGGATGCTGCTTCTGCTTCTGGAAAGCCTGCAGGCACTGGTGCCTGGAGCAGAGAAGCTGTGTGGGATGTAGGACTGTACACAGAGTGAGACCTGGGAACACCTCAGCAAAGCGAGGATACCAAGACGTGGCTTCGACTTCACCCAGCTTCATCCAGCCACCCAGACCCACTAACCTGGTGCTGGTGGTGCCAGAGGAGCTCATCACAGCTTACCATGCTGCTTTAGTACACTTGGAATTGTTTTTCCTGAGGCAGTGGCCCTGAACATTTAAAAAAACATTTTGTACACTTAGCAAGTACCTTGAACATTATGTCCAGATTGTAGTATTTTATATTAAATGTTACTACATTTTTTGCCTCTGAATGCTGAGCAGGGTAGGCTATGCATACAAAACAAGCAGAACAGTAAATAAGATTTACTACAGTTCTAAATACTGAGTAAATAGGACCATATATTTTTCATTTGTAATTCCAGTTTCCAGCTTGACCCACTCTGCTTGTGCAGCACAGGAACAAGATTGCAAGCACCAAGTTATCCAAAAGGAGCATGTGCTGCTTATTTTGCTCTTAATTTTAAGCAGATTCTGAATCTGAAGAGATTTTCAGAGAACATTAGTCACTTGTCTTGATCCTGCACAAAACAACAGTTTCTTGATGGAGAAACAGGAATGGGGACAAGTTCTGTGGAAAGAAACTCAATCCAAATTTGAAGGTACCATGAGATCAGTGAACAGGCATAGCTAGAGGAACCTGAAAAGTTTCCCACAGCTTTAGGAGAAAAAATGACACATTTTTAACAAAATTACCCTATCATCAAAAAACGAATACACAGCTTCTTACAGTGGTTGTGACTCAGATATAGGCTACATTTTCGCATCAGACTTATTACCCAAGCCAATATATTAAAATGTCCAGTTATTTTTAATGAATCTGGTTATCCTTGATGTCACTATTTTATTTGGTACTTTGCATTATCTGCCCTTGATATGTGGGCTGCACTAGCCAATACACATGTAAGTGTAGAAGTTTCAAGCATCTCATCTACCCTGGGATCCTAATTAGTTTGCAAAATAGACTTCCCTGCTGTGTAAGAAAAGTCTGAAGTCTGAGCTAAGTAACAAGGGCACCACTTCAAACAAAATTACTCTGTTCATATAAGGGTTGTTGAAATGCACAGACATGAAGGTCCAAATCTCTTACACTAGAGACGACTCAAACTGGTGGGTTAATGGACCTGTTCCATGGCATCATCACTGTTCATATCAGGCATGTGGCTTGCTTCAGAACAGGCTCGTTTTAAGTATCAGAATCTCATTTTTGTTCTTGTAGATTCAAAAAGAGAAAATGTCTCTAAATGCACTGAGTATTCTCTTAAAACAGACGGCAACAATAAAACATGACTTATGAGTTAAGCTGGAGTAATCAAGCGCATTATAGCAAACAGCATCCTGAACACAGCAGTCCACCCCCATGCATCCTATTATATCCTCTTCTGATTTGGAAATTCCTGCCCACTGTAGACTTTCAAACATGTGAACAGTCAACAGAGCACTGCAAGAAATTCTTTTTTGTACTAAAATGCATTCTGACTTGCATTGATGTTACAGCAGTTACAGTGCTTCTAACACAGCAAACAAACAACAGAACTATGATGTTGTAGTCCCAGCACAAGCCAGTACCATGTGCAGTCAAATATATTCTTTCAATAAATATCAGTGGAAAAGTTCTAAGATGTGGTAAACTGCTGCTTCACACAAAACTATGCTTTTAAATTGAATAAAAGTGATTGTTTCCCTTCTTCTAATTTTACAAAAGCAATAAGGATCTCCAATGATAAAAAGGTGAATTTAGCATTTCTAGGCCAAAGCTTTGTGTTTCAATTAATAAATATATGCCAGCAACAGAATTTCATTGTAAGGCCTTTGTGAGTTTTTAAAAGCATGTAACAATTAAGTGGTTGTACCAGGCCTTTCCTCTTCCTAGATTTTTTTAAAGCTTTGCACAAATAAAGACAATGCTTTCTTGCATTCAAATAGGCATTATGGAAGTCCTTCAGAAAGCAAATACCACCCCACATCAAATTTAGGGAGCTGTAACTTTGGAGACAGAAAAAAAAATCAAAATTAAATTATTGTAAATTTACTTAGGAACAGCTATGTTCATATGGCTGATTATGCTCTGACTTATAATGTAGGATCAGAAAGCTCCTGAAGTTTTGCAATTCCCCTACATGCACTCTAGGTTACACATTAAAAGACTTCTTAGTTCTGAACTCAGGAATATTGTGGCTGGGAAAGAAAACTCAACGTTCATTAGTTTAATGACATTCTAGAGCCAAATTCACTGTCAGCTGTTATGTAATCTTCCCCTTTGATTTCCCAAGGCAAGATGACATGTGCAGCCTGCCAAAGACAAACTTTCATATTATTTAACAGTTGGAATAATGTGTATGACAGGGATTGAAGGCAAAAGAGCAAATTAGCTTTTAAATGAAAAATAATAATGGGATAGAAGTTAACAGTGGTCTCTGCCTGGCAGGGAAGTGTTGAGTTCTCCATGCTGAGTCACCAAAGAAAAGGTCAACAAGCAGAGCCCACTCTCAACCAACTGAACATCAAGGAATCCTTGCCTTAATTACATGTGAACTGAATCAACTTGAACAAATCTTTACAAATGAGACCTTCTATAAAAAAAGGAAATGGAGAACTTGGTGCAAAACCAGCCACTAGCAAAAGCTACCTTAACACATTCATATCAGAAAATATTACCATTGCCTCAAGACATCAAATCAAATACACACCCTAATCTGTTTTACAGTAAATTTGGGAATGACAGGACGCAAAGCTCTGTCAGCACACAAAAACATGACTCTGAAATTGCTTAGAGACTGTCAGGCTCACTTGGCCAAGCTAGACAGTGCTGAGAAAGGCTACAAATGTTGACAAGAAGCGTATTTCTAGATATCTCAGTTCTAGAATTTTATGTATTTTGCTGTCATAGCAAAGACATCCATGTAAACCAGCAGACCTTTAAAAGAACAACCAAGGCAGAAGCATGCATTTACTCCGGTAGCGCTGTACCAAACGCTTCTGAAAGTTCTCCTTACTCAGTCACTAATGCACTCTGGTACCACATTGAACTGGAAACATTTTGCAGAGTGGTTTCTTAGACTGGGGGTGACTTAAGATTAAAGTGAGTAAACCTGCTTAATTCTGGCTCTAATTTCTTCAGAACACTAGAGACTCATTAACCAGTAGTGCAGTAATGAACATTTGTGCCGTAACTTGCTGCCTAGGCAACAAGGGACTGTATTTATCAAGCGTGAAATTAGCATTAGAAAGTAGCTCCTATGGAAATTAAGTAGAAACTGTTGTAGCACTGCACCTTCCCACTGAAATTTGAACAGCTGTGATGCCCTCCTGAAAGAACTCAAATATTTGGGCGGGCTGGGGGGGAAAGAATCTCCCCTCTGTTGCAGAGATAACAGTAGCTCCCATTAAAGTACTTAAGAATCAGAGTGGTGTAAATTCAAATAGAGAATTAATTAGCAATTCTGTAATAACATACCATAATCCAAACAGTAAGTGAGACCCAAACTGAAGGTCTGGAGAGCAAGAGGAGGAAGGGACTACATTTTCAGTATATTAGAATAATGTATCCATTTGCTTTATCTTCTTAATTTTTCCAAACACCTACTCCCAGCTGAAATTCAACACCTACTTTTTGCTTGAAGGCTTATCTGTAGGTAGTCTGGCAGGAGGATTAAAGTGTTTTGGCTAATTAGACGCTCTTAGCTATTTTCCAACAGGAAAGTTTTATGAACTTCCACAGCAAAAGCCTTCACACAAAAACCATTTCTCCACCAAAACAGAAGAAAAGCTGAGCCTGTCCTGCTAAAGAATTTTATGGCCCACTCCAACAGACTCAATGAAAAGCTCATATTGACTGTAAAATGAAAGACCTCTCAATTTCATCATCCCTTGAAAGTTAAAGTCATACACTTAATTCAGCACACAGACAAAAAAAAAAATTCTATTTCCCTGTGAGCCTTCACAGAGGACCTGTTCCAAAAACCTTCACGCTTTCCTAAGCATTCTTGTTTTCAGTCATGCCTTTCCTAGATTACTCTGAGTCCTGCTATTCCACAATGGCAGATCTATTTCCCTGTTCCCATTGGCACCACAGCCCTGTTCCCATTGGCACCATTGGCCAAATGCACAGTCAGACTATGGAAAGTGTAATGGCGTTTGCTAAGAGAAGGGAAAAAAACATTAGTGACTTCAAAGCCTTGGCAGAATAGTTGATTTTGCCAAACCAGATCTGCTAGCTATGCCTGATGAGATTAAAGTGCACCCCATTAACGAGATTCATTAGAACATACTAGCTCCACTGGGAAAGCTATTCCCTGGCCCCTTAAGTGTCTTCTCATTACTAACCTACTTGCAAAAAAACCTCAAAAACTATGCAACAACCTTATGCCCGAAAAGATAGAAATTCCCATGCCAAACACCACACAGGAACATGGTCTGTAAAACTGGACAAAAAGGTCTTCAAAACACCAGAGATCTGATGATCATTTCAAAGCCCTGACATATGCAATCAGACATCACTGTGGATGAACACCACCAGCAGGCCTGAACTGAAATAGCAGATAAACAGCTGTATTAAGTATCTTTAGCTAAGTTATTTTAGGTTTCAGCAATACTTGCTATCCTAAGGTGAGTGTGACAAAATTAGACCTACAGAATACCTGAAACAACAGGTCAAAGTTTGCTTGTGTGATTAAGAGGGACTTCTCATACATAAACCAAAAAATTATTACAACTGACTTTAAGTCACACCAAAATCTGTGTTTCTCGCAAACAAGTATGATCACATAGATAACCACATAAGCAGAATGTTGGCACAGATGTGATCACAAAGACTGGGGAGTTGAGGAAGTTATGATGCACACAAGAGCGACAGAGCTGTGGTGACACAAGCAATGAACTACAATCAGAGTAGGTGCGTGTTCACAGCTCATTAACTCCGCTGGGTAATTGCCTATATGGAAACTCTTCCCTCGCAGTGACACAAGGCAGCCACCTCCACTTCTGCCCAGGGGTCAAGCTCTGTTGCAATTAGCATGTTATATATCCCCTACCTGAGCTGCCTGTGTAGGCCTGCCACACTAAACAAAAGCTAGTGTTGCTCTTATCCTAACACCTCAGGGTAGCACATATTGTAACAGAAGCAAGATCAAACTACTTTCACTCTGTTCAACAACTGCTTGCCTTCAGTTAGAAATGTGCCAAGCATACCTTTTTTAAGGGAGATTACAACAAAACGAACACCTTTCCACATAGCTCCTTGTTTAAGGAAATGCCAACAGATGAAGGAGTTACAGCAAGACAGCTGACCACAGGTGGCAACGCCCGCACAAGGACTTGAGAAGTGACATGACAGACTCTATTCAGAACAGAATATGGCGATTACAGTAGGCTGAAGACACATCCTAAAGGACAGGAAGCAGCTAATACTGCTCCAGTTGTGTAATCTTCCCGTGTTCTCTTTGAGAAAGGCAGCAATGCAATAATGAGCAAACCATCCCACTTCTCCACCTGCACCACCATAGCAGCCTCGTTTAACAAACACACAGCACCTCTTTTAAACCACAGTAACAGAGCAGAGCTATACCGACAGCTTCAGCATAGCTGGATGGGTTTTCTTTAGAAATAGCTGCAAGAAGTGTGATCAAAGATCACCCCAGCCCAGAAACTCTTCTCTCCCCAGGGCCAACAGCAGATGTCAAAGGAACAGAAGCACACAGCATGCAGTCAGCAGCCTTCCAAGGGATGTTCCTCCAGCCCCCAGCAATTCAGTTCACAGGCTACTGGTGATGTCTAGCTATTAGTGGAAATTAGCCCACAAAATTTTTCCTGTTCTTTTTACAGTGTACTGCAAATGGTAAGAGCAAACAAAGGTTCAAAATGTATGTCGTTGGCTCATCACTGGCCAACTTAAGTCAAATATTTCCATACAGCAATAGTGAAGCAAGGTTTAAAAAAATTAATAAAAACTAGAAGTGTGAAAATTTCACTCAATAAAAGCAATGAGCACATCCATAAAGACTACCAAGAATCATAATGACAAATGCAAACAAGGACTACTCCCAAGATATTTCACCAGGATTTTCTCAGCATCTTCATTTTATATCAGAACACACCATTTTAGGATCTGTTATCATCGACTTCTTTCTCTTAACCACAGTAATTATGCCTGTTCTATAACAGAAATGCTTCTTAGTTATCCTGCACAGAGAAAACTTGATTTGATTCTGAGATCCAGTCTAGAATCTCATTAACTGAAAAGACAACATCAGTAAAACCTAACAGGTGTTAAACAGATTTCAGTTTTGATAATTCCTTCCTCACCAACAATATCTCTCTTAGAGATCAATGCACTCATTACAAAAACCAATACAAATCTATGCTCTCCTGGACTTGGGCTCCATCACATTGTGAAGAACTATTATTCAACTGCCCATGTTTAAGAATAGCAATAACCTTACCTTTATACTCAGGAAATATTAACTTAAAAAGGCAACAAATCTTTAGGCTTAATTAAAAATCATGTTTGACCCTCTATACCTAGATTACCACCCATCATCAACAACTCTCTATCAGTTTCCTTCCTGCTGCATGTGTACCTATCAAACCAGCCCCAGTTGCAACAAAACCCTTGTCATTCAAATAACAGCCAGGACTTAGATGTACTTAGACTTGTACATCCAAGCATGCAGAGATATTTGAAGCTGCAACACTGCTGAGAAGTGTGTGCTGATGGGCAGAGGAAGAGAAGGTAGGTACATGTACTGCCTGACAGCAGGAGGAAACGCTAGAAGCAAAGGCACATTTCAAATATCAGGTAATCATTTTCCTTATTTAGGTCAGGGGAATCATCTCAGTCACATATTGTGAGCCTGCTATTTTTGTACAGACCAGGTTTCACACTGAGCAGAGACACGATGCTTCCTGGGTTTTGTTTGTTTAAAAATAATCCTTAAGAAGACAGTGATGCCAATTCCAACACTTGAAGCATTACACAGGTCAGGCCATCTGTTTCTTAACTTGGAAGGGGAGGAGAGAAAACTGGGTAAAAACACCTTACCCTAGCCTTTTACATAAACGCATTGCCGAGAAATACTTTGAAATGAACCCCAAATTAGCTAGCATCCATTGTTTGTGTTTTCTCCTAATCCCACTATGAAATATATTTAAAGAAATGAAATCAGCACTAATGAAAGCACTAATGAAACCTCAAGAATCTACCCAGGAAAATGACTTCTCAAAAGCCAGCTTATGATTCAGTTTTTATTACCTCTACAAAATTTGTCAAGGTTAGATTTGTTTAAGTTTGGAGTTTTTTTCTTAGACAGGTACTTGGGGGAGTTCCTAGAAAAAAAATCAAGAGAAGACCAAGTGGAGGGGAGAAGGGAATCTGTTGGGAAAAAATGCAAGCCTACCACCACTAATTAGTCTTCTATGTCCCTCAAAACCTAAATCTAGTACAGACATTCACGTGGACTGCACATGAAGTGAGGTCTAACAGAGAAAGATGCAGCTTTATCTCATGATGAAAGAAGAGCTAGCAAAGGGCAGTACTGTTCTTCCCCAGATAGCTGCAGTATTTGTCAGATGTCAACAACTCGAAAGTTCATTGAAATAGTTCTTACTTTCTCATCATTCATGAGCAGAGAATTAAAAAGAGCAGTTATCGTGGCTTGGGTTGTTTGAGGTACAGTGGAAATGGTCTCTAACCATGTGGGTCACATTTCCATTGCAGAAATGCTGGTATATCTTCATCTCTACTAGAACTCTCACCCCAGTCCCTGGTATCCACTCTGTCTTTCTAGATCTGACCACCCACAGAAATCATCCAAGACTCCTGGTATATATGTATCCTATCTCTTTGAGTGGTCAGCAAGTTCATCCCATATTAAAGAGGAGAAACTAAGCTACACTGAATTAAAAGGAAGATTTGCTATCAAGTTTGATAGATAATTTGATTCCTTAGTCAAGAACTGCCTGCAGAAAACCAGGAAAACAACAATGGAAATATAGTCAGTATCAGTAATGCCAGGCTGGTAAGACTGTCAAGTGTAAACACTCTCTTTTTCCCTCCTCCTCCAGAAGATTACAATCACATTATTTTAAGAGTATTTATAAGAAGATCTTAAAGCAAGGCCTTTGCAGAAGTGGGCTCTCAAAGTCCTTGCTTCAGCCCATTCAAACCATCATATTTAAATCAGATTGCTTAGAAAACAAATGAGCAGGCCGTTTTTCCCACAGTTGTACAGGCTGCTATGCAGGAATTCAATAGCATCTAGGAGGTTAAAAACATGTTTTCCATACACTTCTCTGCAACAACAATGAGGGCAGTGCAGAGCTAACCCAGGGTTGAACAGCAAAACAGTCATATCTGCAAACGTGCACATTCTTGGCTATAGCTGTTTACAGGTTTGTGATTCATAATTAATACCCCCAATGAAAACAACTACTCGTGTCTGAAAGCCCTAAAGCCACAACGAGCTAATTACCAATAAAAGCTCCACAGTCTCGGTTAAGCTGTGGGAATGCAATCAGGCACAGCAAATAGTGCAATGGTGGCAAAGCTTGAACACTCTGGCTACTTTTTGATAAACCAGTCTCAGTTCTGCCCCTTCCGCTTTCCTCTCCTCTCAAAAATGAAACATCTTGCTGCCCACAACACAACACAACACAACGGAAGATGAAGAGACAAGACAGCCAAAGCAGGAAAAGCAAAACAAAACAAAAGACAAAAACCCCACAGCCAGGTATCTCATGGAAAACTGGGGAGCTTCAGTAAAGGCATCATCTGTGGCAGCAGGACATGCTGAGAGGTGCTGTGCAACATTCATACTGGATCTAAATGTTCCCTTTTCCAGGAAGAACTAACAAGCTGGTTTGAGAGCTACAGTTTTTTGGGTTTTTTTTAAGGACTCCTAAAGTTCATTTTCCAGGGGCAGAAAGGCCAGATGCAGCTACTGTGCCAAAAGTGTAACAAAGACTTCCAGACAGTTTTTCCTCAGTTTCTCTCATACACTTCAAGTGTAAAGAAAGTAAAAAAGAGAGGCCAAAAGAGCCAGTCTTCCAGTGTTTACAGCCCCAGCAGACAATACAGTAAGTTTTCCTCTATTTGAATTCTTCTAGATTTAATAACAGAAGTGCCAACACGGCTCTTAAATCAGCAACCAGGCAGAATTTGTCTATTTACCTGAGACTTCTCCACAAGGGCTCTGACAAAGTTAAAAACTGCATTACCCTGGCATGTGGCACAAGGTTAGCTGTTGCCTGTACACTAGGGAAGCCTACTCCCATCAGCCTGGGATAATAAGCCAAGCAGCTGCATGGCATGCCCAGCACACGCCTAACCAGAACCATAACTTGGTTTATAAAATCAGTATGGATAGAAGTTTCAACACATTGTTTGCAGATCTTAATAGCTGTTGTGCTTATGTTACTAGGCAGTCAACCTACAAAGAGAAAATTCAAGTGTCAGGATCATCTACCCCTTGGACTGTGCCTTTAAGCAATTTTGGTACCAAGAGAAGTGAAGTGTCCTTATCAGCCATGAGCGGCTGTCAGTGCCGGGACACGCTCTGCTGAGCAGCACAGCCCCGCGGTGCGCTCGGCTCACCCAGTCCCAATTAGCAGGGATGGTAGCAGAGATGTTCCAACCCATCATGAGACGATTATTACTGCTAGATCACACCAGCAGCAATTGTGTCAATTAACAATGAGGCTGACTAGAGGTATTTGTTCTGAAATTTGGGATTACAAGGTCAGGACAATGCTCTATTAGCATCAAATCTCAAAGGTCATCTTTATTTTCCTGCTAGCTGGTGTGTGACTGCTGCCAAGCTGTAAAGCAGTAGCACTTTCTGAGGGGTCTGATTTGTACTGCGGTGCTGTTGCTGAGCGTTTGGTGGATGAAGAAAAGGAGTCAGGGAAAAAAAAAAGTCAGCCACAGCTCTTGCAAAATTCAAGCAATTCACAAGAACAAGCTGCTATGTTTGGGCATAAAACAGGGACAACAGACCAGATGTGAGGAGTGAATATCCATGTAGCTATTTCTGTTTAAAAATAGGTCCTTAAGCACAATGTAAGTTGACTGACTCTAACAAAGTGTTGTCGTCGTCATCCCCCCCCCTTTGAAAGAATAGCTATTTCTGACAGTTAAAAAGTTAATCTTGTTCACTGGTGCATTCAGACTTTCTTTGTTTTCTCTTAATCAATAGCCATTGCTTCATGAAGATGAACTGCTTTAAGTGTTTTGGAGGATTCACATTTAAGTGTTTTGAGAGTTAGGTGGTCAAAATGGCATAAGCTTGGACAGCCACAACAGAAATTGCCACTGCAGCACTTTAGTTATAACTAAAAGGCCTCCACACAGTGTGACCAGATCTAATTCCCTACCAGAGGAGGAATTTGTGGGAATGGAGGGAAAAGAGCAGGTGATAACTCTTGCTTAAGACACAGCATTGCTATGCTCCCTTCAGAGTAAGACTTAATATTTAATATCCACACAAGCCTATTGTCATTATCCAGTGAAAAAAAAAGAGAAGTGTTGTTTTTACTTCTCAGGAGCATGAAAAATTCAAAAATGTAAAATTAACAACTTCTTTTCAGCAAGGCTACAGAACATTCTAACACAGCTCCCACACCAGCTGCATTCAGAACCCACATGTCTGATGTGAAATCAGTCCAGAAGCATTAGAGTGAAGATGAATCAACTCCTTCCTCTTGTACACAATCTTCAAACATTATCAGTATTGATCTTGCCTTCAAGTTAGACAAAAATTTCGACCATCTCCAGACTGTTAAAAAAGAGGCCAAAAGAGCCAGTCTTCCAGCTGTCAGAAACACAACACAGCCTTGCTATAGGACAGACTTCTGTCACACCAGTTTTTCAGCCCTATTGAAAAAGAAGGCAAGGAGCTTTGCTGTACTTGAATTCAGAAAGACATGGAAATATGCCTTCCAATTTGATGTGGGATATCAAAGCAGGATTAATTTGCAAGTTGCCCCAACAGAGTAACGATGATGAACATGACCCTAGCCCAGTTCTAAACATGAGTACATGTGCATGACTGACATAACTCCCTCCAAGTGGTTTGAAAGAGCAGAAAACTGGAAGCAGAGAGAAACTTCCCTTATTCCAAAGGGCTTAGAATAGATGCAAATATTAAAATGCTCAGTAGCACTTTTCCTGTCCTCCATACTGACATTACCACTGAAGCACCAGGGCAATTTGGAAAAGCTGCTGAAGACAAGCTGTTACATCATCTGGAGAACATCTTAGAGAATGGGATACACCACTCTCTAAGGGGAGGTTTTTCACCTCCCCTACGTTCCTACATAACACAAGCCTGCAGGCAGTGTTTCACTGAGCAGTAAGTCCAGAGTGAAGCCACGAAGAAATCTTATAAGATAAAGAGCAGGAATAAATAGTTAAAGAGGGTCAGTTTTCCCTGCTTATTCCTTATCAGTAGTCAAGCTGTAAGCTAAGGAGATGCATCCTTAACCTGCAGAGCTGACTGCCAGACCTTTTCCATTCTGAACACTAATGTAACTATTACATGAACTCGTTCACTAACTTCACAGATACTATGCAGAAGTCATCACTTAAGACTGCTTTGCTTTTGAGTGACTTCTTGCTCTGCTTGCAGGAGATCAAGTGAAGGAGATGATCAAGTCTGGCTAACTAGTGACAATGCTATTGATTTGAAACTCTTCTGGTATAACACAGATAACACAAACCAAAAAAACCCCCCTACCTTGTTAGTCTTAAGTAGAATTCCAGTAGAATTCTTAATTTCAGTTACATTTAATTTTTTCCTCAGCTTAGCTTCAGTAGTCAACATATTTTATAACATGAAGAGTCAGTGGTTGATGAGCTGCTTGAAGGCTGTCTATGGAGTTCAGTGGTTTTGGCAAGGAAAAAAGTTTGTAACTTCTTGGCAGAGGCCTAATTTTAAACAGTACTCAGCAAAAATTAAAACACATGGTTACGTGCTATACAAGGCACAAGTTTCATGCTGTAATTTGTTTCCAAATAAAAGAGAAAAGGTGAGTTACTTACTTGCCATTTTTTTAAAGGAAGAGGGAGCTGACTGACTACAAAACCTAAAGCAGTGAGATACTTCAGACAGTTTTAGCCAAAGATTATGAAGTCTGCAGAGCAAGAGCACCTTTTTTATTCCTATGGGAGGCCTGACTGGCTGTGCAAGTCTAGGAGCAGGATTAAGGCCCATCATTTCCATGGATGGGTTTATTATTTGCACATGTATTTTCCACAAAAACCCTTGAGCATATGATGGTTCCCTACTAACCTGCCCCAAATTCAGTGCATGCAGCTTACAGCACCAAAGCTGTATTTCTCACAGTAATTTTCCACCTCTCCAATTAGCACATGTCTTCTAAATAACCTCCAAGTTCCTGCAACTTGCTTTTTTTTTTCCCTTCAATACTTCATCTTGTACCCAGGATTAATGTCAATTTATACCTGCAATATTTATTAACATTTCTGTTTAGACTTACCTAGGATATTGGCAAAGCTCCAAGATAAGCAACTGGATTCAAACTCTGAATTCCTGTTTTAAGTAGAACGTATTTGTGCTTATTTATAGCCACTATATCAATTTTATCTGATGATTTATAGAAGTCAGGTCCGAGTCATCTCTGTGGAACTCAGAGTCAGCATCCATGTTATCAGCTTTGAACTTGCAGAATAAGGACAGTGGAGTCAGTAGGGTCAGTATTTGCAAAGCAGTTGCTGAGCTGCTTTCCAGAATGGTAACAATTTAATAGGTGTGCTTGTTCCTAATTCTAACCAGGACACCTGCAATGTTACACTGTTTTACAGTTGCCAAAGAATTTCTAGCAATGACTAGTCAGAGAATCTTTGCCCCAAAGGAACAGGATTCCAAGTATTTGCCATCATAGATGGGCAAGTACCTTTTTCTACATCAGCTTTTTGCTCAAGTTCAAACTAATTTCTAAACACTTCCTACACAGATCAATCGGTGTGAAAGAGGCAAGATGTACTCAGAACCACCACTTTGCCACTTGGCTGTTTAAGTCCTATGAGAAGCTACTTGCACTGTACGGGATGCAAACATGCAAAATGCACTTTCACTCTCACTTGGACCCTGCAGAGGTCAATTTCTGAGGAAGCAGTGTTAACTGATACTGTTATCACATAATTATACACAGAACACAATAAACTGAAGGTCTGGGAAAATTCCAAATACCACAAGACAATCTTTCAAATAGAAAAAAAAAACAAAAGAAGATTCCCCTCACAGCAAGGGACACTGCAGCATCATCATCATTTCAATGGACTGCTGCATGTCATCTAAACAAAACAGGCTTGGTGACAGGTTTTGTCACCTCTGTCAACCCAATCCTAAAGCTTGACCTCCTACCATTTTGTCCACATGATAAAGGGAAAAAGGATCATGGTAGAACTGTGCAGACACTGCTGCTGGGAAAGGGACAGTTGAATGCCAACGCTCAGAGAAAAAGACAAAATGGTTTTGCCTGACAATAGGCTTTAAACCAATTTCCATCTTCTCCACATGCACAACTCACTTGATCTGTTGCCAAGTAAGACTCATTCCAGTAGAGGACAGGAGAAGCACACTAAGCCCCCCAAGATGGCCAGCTGGCCAAGTACACCAAGGAATACACCATATCTAACACAGGAGTTTTCAGAGCTTACAGAGGATGAATTTCAGAGCACACCTGTACAAAACAGAGAGGGAACAGTTCAATGACAGGTCTAGTCTATGCACCTCCTTCAATTTCAGGCATTGACAGTACCATGGCGTCAGGCAGTCTCAGGGCAGGAGGGTTACTCAACACTGGTCTGTGGGGATCACCTAAGAGAAGAGGAAAGGTGTGTCAACACAACCTGACAGCTACAGAGACAGCTGACAAGAGCAAACAATACAAGAACAGAGACCGGGTCTCCATGGACTGCCAGGAGAAGACAGTTACAGTCAGACTAACAGGCTCCAGCCTACACCCAGGTCAGAGCTATCTGGCAGGAGCCAAGGAAGGTTCAGACATCAAGATAATCTCGCCACTGCCTTAAAAGGAATGGAATTAATGACCACCAGCATGAAGACTACAGCTTTGTGAAAGGTCAAACGCACGCTTCCTGCCACAAAAGAGACCCTGCCCTCTCAATGACATCAACAGCATCCAATAAAGCTTCCCACTAGTCTTCCTCCACTGTAACAAGCTCCAGTCCCCATGGGATTGTCAACTCAGACACAAAATTGCATACTAGGTAACATCTCCCATCCACCCTGGCAGGCCAGTTCAACTTACACTAGTCACCAACATGAAAGAAGAGGACACTGCTCAAAGTGTTGCTGCTTTGCTCATAAACCCTAGAAGGATTTAGTTCCTCCTCACTGGCCTGAGAAGGACTCACTGGTGTTCAATTTCTCTAATCCTCAATCATCTTCTGCACTACTGAGACCACACAGATAAAATAACAGCAAAAGGAGTAAGATATTTTTTCACCTTAAATCACATTGCTGTTCTATGCTGGCCCAAGAAAGGTTTAGTTTGTGTTTTGCACTTAGTTTTCCTGCCACATTACAGTGACCACTTGAATTCACTGCAGTTGCTGAATCTGCAGGCCCAGAGATGTGAATGTATCCACCCTAAGAACATCCTTGACCTCCAGGACTCTTTGTCACAGCACAGTATTCTCTGCATCATGGCTTTGGGTGCTTACTGGATATGTGCCTATTCAGAAAAACATTTTGCTTACCTAGCAAAGCACCTTGATGAAAGTATCCTGAAGGACAACAAATGAGTTGGATTTCCGCCTGAACCAGCAAGCAAGTGGTTCTGCAGGACATGGTCCCCTCAGGCAGCTTCTCTGCACTAGGAGGAGCAGGGAGAGCAGACATGGATGTCTGTGACCACCAAGTACCCCAGTAAAAAGACAGACTTAATGGCTATGAAAAGTAAAGTTCAATCAACACTTACAAAAATGTATCAGCACAACTAAACAAGGGTAAAGATATGTCCCTGCTCATTACAGAGTGGCTGGACTAGAAAAATCTTTAAAGGCCTCTTCCAAAACAAACTATTCTATGACATTGTGCCAGTTTCTGTGTTCCCTTTATCTGGTCTTAGAAAGAGGCACAGAAGAGAATAAGTTGAGGATCATATTCCATTCCAGCCTCTTAATGCTGCTTTAAAAAATTAGAGGAAATATAAGTAGAGATGCTTTCAGGCATCTTGAAGACACCCCCCCACCACCCCCCCAATTCTGATTCAAAGTTTTCCAGTAGGAGTTACCCAACTGGATCGATCACTTTTGACAGGGTTCAGCAAATCTGGCAGAAGCAGGCATTGTTGCAACGGTGTATTGGGAACTATTAAGTGTTGTGCAAGTGTTATGCTAGTGTAACAGATCAGTATTTGCTTTGCTGTGGTCAAGAAGGAGCAGTGAGACCATGACTGCTCAGAGAAATGGTTTGGTTGTTGAGGAACTATCCTCAATTTAAAGAAACCACACCTTTCCTAGCTTTGCTTCTGTATTTTTCATAGACATGAAGAATTCCTGTGAAGCGCCGCAGGCATCAGCACTGGAAGAAACACTAAGGGTATCTCTGTGAGGAAACTGAAATAGAACCAATATATAACTCATGCAAGTATCAAGTCCGGTCATTTATCTTTAAAATCCACATTTACAGTAGCTGCAACCATTCTCTAGCCTGTAAAAACAGACAGGCTCTCAAGCATAACAGGTTATGTCTCTTTCAGATAATGTTTTATCAGACTAGATTGCGTCTGCATCCTCATAGGATATCCTCTGATCTCTCTCAATCTAACCTCTCCAGAAGAATTCTGACACCCAGCAGTAAAAAACATCCTTCCAGACTGGTTGAACTCAGAAGTCCAGAGGCACCACACTGGTAAATACCTGAAGAAACAGAAAAACATCTCTGCAGACCAGAGAGGCTGCAGGAAGAGAATACAGCCCAGAAGTTCAGTGGCATTCATGGGGACACAAAGTAATTTCACACTTCTGCCTCATTCCACAACAAATACATTTCATCAACTAAATCCAAGGTGCAATGGTAGCAAGCAGATGGTGAGAGAGCAGTCAGGGCTGAAAGCAGATGAACCACAGAGCAAAGTAATGCCATGTTGAGTTTCCAAGCCTGAGTTTCCTTTATTGTCCAGACAGACTGTCTACTTTCCCCTCCTATATGGCTACGAAGGGATGGAAAATATTGAATGCATCACTGTAATTAGAGAGCACATGATGGAGTGATCTTCACCATGACTGATCTGTGGACACACACAAAGCAGACTTTCAATACCACAACTGCTACTCCTAGACAAAACGTATCAGTGGGGAAAGATATGTACTCAATCCCTTCCTTACACACCAGAGAGCTCAACAGAAGTCTAATCAACACACACCAGCAAGATAAAAACCATATTGCACTAATGTATTAATCTCCGTCCTCGTTCTTATGATTCAAAATTCTATTGATTTAAGAAAAGTCATTTGTAATAAATGGTAAAAGGACCTCCAACGCTCTAAGCACACAGTTACACCACCAGCCATTTGGAGGATTAAGACATGCAAATACATAAAGTATAAACTCTCAAAATGCCTGCAAGAGCCTCTGTTTACAAGCAACCAGAAACACAGCATCTAAATAATTTGTATAAATCCTCAGTCACTGTGTGAACAAACCCAGCTATCTGAGTTTCAGCTGTGTGCTCTACTTGGCTATAGAGCAGCAGTGTTTCTGTAATCAGGATGCTTGAATTATGAAGAAGAATGAATCAGCCTTGAAACAAAGTCTGTTTCTTTCATCAGTTTCTAATTAATGGTTACAGATAAAACAAAGGGAGAGCAGCTTTTATCCTCATGCTGTGTTGGTCCCCCTCTGGTGAAGGCAACATTAAAAGGTTACATTGATCAGCTAACTGAACAGACAGGGTACTGGGAGCCACACTAGAATCTCCTTCCACCAGAAACCTTCCAAGTGGGTTACAAGGGCCAAGCATCACTAAGGGAGACCAGAATACCATCAGCTTGACTGGACAACACACATGCATGCATTGCCTTCACTTTGGACTATTTAGTCCATAGCCAATTCCAGCAGTTTTGCTGGCTTCGGATGTCTCAAAACAGACACTTGGCAATACGTGGGAAAGTAGAATTTTTTTAAGTAAGCTTTATGTTGAGATAAGTCACTTTGACTGATGTCTCAGTTTTTCAGTTTTATAGAGGTAGCAGAGATTGTCCTTTGCTGCACCACTGGCTGTTGCCATTTTGACCACAAAGACATTACTAAAAAGATGTCACATTCTGTAACATCTTTCCATCTCATGTTTAGGCATATTTTCATCTAAAAAGAGTCTGCATGAAACCTGATACATTAAGAAAACCAAGTGATGCCTCTCCCCTTACCTCAACCTAGGAAAAACAATGTGTGACTAAAATGCTGTCATTTAGCACATTTAGCAAGTCAACTATCGAAAGACCAACACGACAAGAGACATATTTTTACTAAGACATTTCAACTCCTGCATGATTCACTTTGCCCCTTTTAAGAAGATCTAATAATACCACAATAGGCAGCATCATTATAACACATCAGATTCTAGTCCTTGAAGTCCAGTTGGTTTTAATTTCTTTGTTAAGCATGCATCATTCAGGCTGAAGCCTTCAGAGAAACTCTGAGTTTCTTTGAAATTCAGCTTCATCAGAGAGCCAACAGCATCCTGTAGCCTACCAGGCCCAGAAAGCCAGCACAGATTAAATGTATCTTAACCACCAGCCTCTTTCGTGCTTGCTGCTCACTAGTGGCTCTGCCTTCAGCTGCAGATCTGTTACAAACACATATCAAAACCCAGAGTGATAGACACATCAAGAAAGATCTCTTTGTCCATCATCTCCTATGCACCATTTTCACTTTCAGTTGTGCAAAATGTCTTACAGAGGAATCCAAGACAAAGCCTTGAATGTGTTACTCTAAGGTACCAACATCTGTGACACACCTAGTTCTAATTTCATTATTACAAATCTGACACCTGCAGGCATAAACACTGGCATTTTGGCCATCTAGAAAAGTTACTGCTGAATATAGGAGCTTTTATGAGCAGCTATGTGACAGTTATTCAAACTGTCAGATTTTAGGTTCTACCTTCTCATAACGCAAAGATTTATTCAGTAAAATTCTTGATCATGCTTTTTTTTCCCTGAGAATTTCAGGACATTTCCTTAACTTTGTGCTGCAGTCAAACTGTTGTCTACCACAGGAAAAGCAAGAAGCTGTTTGTGAGGAAGATTTATTATTTCATCCTTTTTCAATAGCAGAAGCAGGGCTATTTTAGTAAGGGAAGGAAAAAACCCAAAATAAAACAAAAACAACACCCAAAACCCCAGCCAACAAGATTTACACAGGCAGGTAGCTGTACCACTGGCCAATTTCAAGAATGTCCCATCTCATCCTATATCTCATATTTCAGGCACTATCTTGGTCATTCAAACCAACCCCTCACAGACAGCCAGTCTTTCAAGTACCAAGCACTCAACCCTTCCTGAAAACCTGGTACCTTCCCTGATACACTGGACTACAAAAAAGAAAAACCAAACAGCATCACTAGTAGAAACACTGCTCTGCATAGCCCTGCACATCCACAAAGTCCAGTACATTTCCTGGTTACATCTACATGCACTGATAGCTTCCACACTCAAATTACCTCTGTTTACAGCTCACAGTGACTCATGGTAGATTGCATTGCTCTTTCTACAGTGCAAAATTTGACAGATTGAAATGATTTGCATCTCATTTCTCTCTCCTTGAGGATATTATGTTTGCCAGTTCACCACAACACTTTTAATAATACATACCATAGGTATAATCCTGTAAAGTTAGAAAATGAGGAAAACCTGTGTTTTCCAGAAGATATTCTTTACAGATAGAACATAAATAGCTGTGCCAAACCTTCTCCACAACAACCTTACACCTTTTATAGCATCCACACTTACCATTTGATTCCCAAATTCAAGAATATATTTGAGGTGACAGGAGAAAAAAAGCCAATAAAAATCTTTTAGTAAAGGAATAAACCTAAACCACATTTTTATGTTATCTGAAATCCTATGCTAACACTTCCACAGGCAAAATTATTTAAGCCATTATTGGAGGAGAGAAAAAAAAATAGAAAGGAAAAAACCCACAAACTTCAGTGAACAATTTGTCTATCCTTGAACATTCATAGTACAGGGTACTGACTGTTTTGGCATGTTATCTCCCAAGAGGAAAAGCAATGGGAGGAAAATTGATTTGCTCTGTCATGCACAATGAAGCAACTGCTCATCTCAGGCAGTCACATTTTATTATGCTCTATCAAAGTGTAATACAGCATTTTCAGCATGAAGAAAACCTTCATGCTCTACTTTAAAGAGGCTGGAGACTCAATCTTTGGCAGTCATATGTTTAAATGTTCAATTTAAGCCAAAAAATGACAATATGGAAGGTAATTAAAGCATTTTTGAAATTGAAAAGCATCTCCTCTCAGACATAAGGCAGACTAAAGTAGTGTCTCAGACCAGTCCTCAGACGGAATTCTCATCTGGGGCTGTGTACAAGACCAGGACCTCGGCTAACACTGCTCCACAAAAACATCTTGGCATCAAACCCACTTTAGGATACACTGGTCTCTTAAAGTCTACAAGAAACAGGTACCTAAAGATTAGTAGCACTTGGAGTCAAAACACATTTCAAAAAGCTTCCTTCCTCTCTCCCCATATTCACTCATTCTCTGCCAAAGTGTCTGTCGTTTATTCTTTTTACACTGACCTAAATGCTTAACTATAGGCAGCAGACAGGTATCACAGGCCCTCCCCTGGGAATACAGAGCTCAGTAAAGCATAAATCAGTGTATAATGTTAACCATTACAAAGCATAGCAGGACCAACATCAGGTATCACTCCTGGGATAAGAAAGATCAGAGAATTGTCTCAAGTCTTCCTAACATGCCATATGCACAAAGAAAGGAAAGTACCACTAACAGACACACAAGATTAAGTCCAGCAAGACCTTAAAAGTGACTGAACCATAGAGTTTATAGTGGATGCAGACAATCAAGATAACTCTATGAGGCATTGTAGGATAATACCGATTTTTAATATTTGGTTTACTTCATTTTCTAAGCAATTTGCCTTTTGGAAGAATAGAAGCATTATGCCATGAGCAGTTACTTCAGAGACAGAATTTCTTTCACCTATCTGGAGTGATATCTGCCCAAAAGGGAGAGACAATTAAAAAAAAAAAAAGAAGAACAAAATATTTAGACTTTCTCCATTGACTTAACCAGGGCTAAAGACAAATTTTTGCATTCTCTTTGGCTTTGTCTACATACTTGTTGAAAGGCTATGCTGACCTCTGCCCCCGTACATTAAATTAAATGTACCTTCTTGACATACAAAAAACCGAAGTTATAAAGGACTATTTAAAGGCAACTTTTCTATTTATTTATAAAAGGACTTTTCACTACATGCAGCTGTCCTGTGCCTTTGCTGAATTTCAGAATATAATTCTCTCTGGAGAAAATACAATGTTAGTATAACAGATGTTATGTGGCTGAAGGCAAGAGGAAGAGCACTTCAGACTGAGGCAGGAAAACCAAGTAAATCTTCTGAGAATATTGTTAGCTACCGAAAAGAGATAGAGTTTTTCAGGTACCATGGAGGATCAACTCTAAAATCAGTGGAATGGCAGTAATATGACGCTAGAGAAAGAACTGAACTTTTTTTTTTCTCCAAATAGGACCTTAAGAATTCTTCCTAGTAAGTAATCTTCCTCAAGGCTTCCTAGCTTAGTTACCCAGAAAACAGAAGTGGTTTCCACTTCACAAGGTCTCTATTTCTCACTCTTGCTTGGCTTAAAAATGGACTAGATGGCTGGCTTAAAAATGGTCTAAAATAGACTAGACTGCTCCAGCCTAGCATCTACATCTTTGCAAGCCACCAGTATCTCAACACTAATTTGGGAGGTGCAAACATATGACCAAATGCATTCATTGCTGATTCAATCTGAGGCTTCCCTGCACTCTTCTGGTATACATCCACCATCCAGGCCAATGGGAGCTGATGTACTTCCCCAAAACAACAAGGGCAGGACCCAAGCTCTAGCGTCTAAAGCCTTTGCTGCTGCTGAAATGCCATACAAAGATAACTCCCACAAGCTGCAGAGTAACCTTACAGGCCAAGCCTAGGGCCAGAGCAGGCATGTTCATCCCTATCACAGGCACACACAGGCAACAGCCCTGCTTCCAACAAACCACAGACCAGCAGAGTAACATTTCCCTTCGTTTTAGGAAAAAAAAAAAAGGAGGAAAAAAAAAAAGCATGCCATTTAAAAAAAATCTCTTTCCTTCAGCAAAGCCTGGAGAAAACATTTAGGTTCCTACTTTCTCAAACACACAGTGCATGCAGCACTAGCAGTGGCATACATGGCTCCAGGAGACCAGAGAAAAGCAAGGAAATGTGCAGAACCCTTCTCAAACCCAATGATTAAGAAAGGTTTGCTGACAAATGCATATAAAGCTCTACACCCTCAGCTCAGCAACAGCCACCCTTGCAGCACCCTGAACATGCCACAGGCACACGACTACCAACAGAATCAAAGCTTTGCCAAGAGCTAAAGATAAGGAAGGAAGACAGGAGAAAACGGTAAGCTGGCAGCAGTCCCTGACACCCTCTGGGCCCTACAACAAAAGCACCAATCCCCCTGCAATATGAAGCACTCTTGAAAATGTAAGCCTTGGAACAACTGGCAGCGCTACCCCATTGCAGTACCTTTGTTATCTGCAAAGGAAAACCTGAGCTGAGAGCTGCCCTAGGAGCAGTAGAGTCCTGCTGAAGTGAGCTCGGGTGAGCTACTGCTGCAGCAGCCTGGCACTGGGAGCTGGGGCCCGACCACCCCCAGAATTAGTTCCAGCCCACTGGATTCACCCCTCCTGGAAGTACAGACTAATAGAGACATAATGGTAAAGAAAGGGTATAGCCTAGCTGCTGATGCAGAGAGCACTCTGTCATGCTCCCCTGATTTTCACATTTTGGGACCTTCACCAAGTCTCTGCTCTGCCTAAATCCTGTCTGCAAGTTCTCACTACCCTAAAGTTAAGCAGCCAGCCTGGAGTTGACAAATCCTTTGACCAGCTTAGAGACAGTCTTAGCTGTTACATCTCCTCATTCCAGAATATTTCCATGACATGATTCAGTTATTTCTGTTCCTAACCATGAAAATAAATATGGGGCTGATCTCATTAAAATCTCCCAGAGACTTTGATGTAATTTTAATATATTACCACACTTCTGTTCTTACAGTTCTCTTGGGCTGAAGTGACACAGTTTTCAACTGCTCTACCCAAAGCAGGCTGTAGCACAGGTTGGCGTGAGTCAGCTCTCCCTGCACACAGCAAAGCAAAGCAATCCTTTTCAATGTTGTAATTCTCAACACAGTCTTCTCTGCTTAATATTCACTATTTACTCTGCTGGGGAATAAGACCTGCAGGTGCTTTACCCAATAGGTGGCTGTGCAAGAGCTAAACCCTTGCTGCCAAACTGCTCTTTGCCAGCTTCTTGCAGAGCCCTTTTTCTGCAGACCTTCTCACACCCCTGAAACTCTCAGAAGCAGCACAGTCACTCCCTTCCCGTAGCAGGGAAACGCAAGACAACAGTAAAATAAGATTAGCCAAGCTATCAACCATTTAAAGGCAACTTTTTGGGGACTAGCCCTCTCCACTCACTTTGGCTGGAGTCAAATATGACACAGAATGAATACCACAGCTCCCACGCATCTGTATTCAGTCACCTTTTGCATTCATTCTGCTTTGAATGCTCTAAAATACAGCATGGCAATACTCCACAGCTGTTTCTTAAGAAAAAAAAAGTCAAAAAAACCCCAACCAAAACAAATTTCTGCCAAAAGAAAACAATTAAAAACACCACTGGGATTTAACTGCTCTGAAAATGCAGTTCTTACTTGCCTCTTGCAAGGGACAAGTCTGTGCAAAATAGGATCTTCTTTAAAAGTAAAGACACCCTACAAGGCACACCTAGATCGTCCCATTTCCTAACAGAATTTTCAGGTGAAAATGCACCCAAGGTTAACACACAAAATATAGGGTTTGGATATCAAAGAATAATTAAGAAAAAAAAAAATCAAATAACTGGAAAATACTATTAGGGAAATAACACTGGGGAGGGAAGCAAAACACACAACAAAACTGACTTGCAGGCTAGAAAGCAAGGCCATCCATGGCAGTGCCACCCAGAAAGTGTGAGGCTGGGGGCAGGGGTAAAGGCACATTTACTAAACTAGTTTGTTTGACAGACTGAAAACATCAGAACGCATGCTTTCCTCTCCAACTGCAAGGACAAAAGTGAGAAATGTTATGCATGTTGACTTTACTCGATGTCACATCTTGCCAGTCAGTTCAGTGGCTGTCACTATAGGCCATCACATCCCTTAATTCCATTCTGTGGTGTGGCAGTGGTCTGTTCTTTAGCTAAGCTGCTGCAAGGAGACTCTGCAGTAACAACACATTACCTCAATTTCCTTTTCCGCAAGGAAAGCGATCAATATTTTATGACGAAAATTCCTGGCTCACAGTCCTACAGCTTTGTACAGCTTTGCAGCTCACATACTGATGCTGCTTCTGATCCCTAGTCCATGTGAAGGGCAGTTAAGCATTAATTCTTCCACATTTTTGAAGAATTGAGGTTTATTTACTTGTGTTTCCATTCTTTGATGTCAAGCCATAGAGCCCCCAAATTATCCAGACAGAAAACAACCCCAGCCCCGAGGAACAGTCTACCGCATCCTCCTTTTGAGGGTTCTGTGAACAAATTCTCAGCAAAAAGCTGAGTTTAGGTGGAACAGTTTTACAGATGACAGTATTAGAATAAGCATTACAGGACATGAAGCAAACAGCAGGAAGCCACTGTCCTGGAACAGATTTGAGGCTCCCAGCATGAGAGGGAGCCCAAACCCCAAAAGTCACAAGAATCACTCTTCTGCATGTAAGGATCTCACATTCTGATCTGAAGACCTGCCCTATGGAAGTGATTGACCATCACAGCTATAGAAAAGAGCTGATGACACATGTGGAAGGAATAATTTAGCCAACAGATCTTTATATATCTGCTAAACCACCCTGAGCCTTATCTATTGTCCCAGTCACATCCATACTACCCAGGACACAGCAGTGTAGCTCTGCATATGCCATACTCTAAGCACCATCAAAGATGTTTTAATCCACAACTATTCTGAGACTAATAATTTCCTGGTGCTGGTTTTTTCTCTCAGTTCAAATCACGGCTTCTGGACATACCCAGGGTTCCCAAGGGAACATGCAATTTGTATCAGTAAAATCACTCTTCTGCTGGCTTCTAAATGGAGGTTTCTAAAAGGAGAAAACTGAAGCATTATGAAAACCTTGCCCATCCAACTACATTTATACCAACACAGACAAATATCATTCCTGACTAATTTTCCATCCTGACATGAAATATTAGCGAGTAGTTCATGTCAACCAAGTTTAAAAGGGCAACAGTTACTTGCTCAGCATTTAAAAGTACCCCAAACTTTTCACAGAATATTGCTGTGTTTTCTCCATACAGGCCAGTAAAGCAGTGAATTTAGCTCTGACACAGGATTTCAGAAACTTTTTTGTTGCTCTTGCTATTGTTTTTAAACAAAAAGTTCTCCAAACAGAGAACATGCAACCTGGAGAAAAGTATCAGTCAACACAAGGTCCTCTCAAAATCAAAACACTTTTCACTCTCACTTCTGAATCAAGTCCTTTAGCTAAATCTCCAGGTTCTTAAAAAGTGCCTTAGAAATGTGACAGAGTTGTTTTCCTCTTTTTTTTTTTTTTTTTTTTTTTTTTTGAGAAGTAATTTGTGCAAACAGCATTAATCACATACAGTACTGCTTGCAGTTTTCAGCCTTTTCAGCCAGCTCAAAAAGATTCAGCAGGCTTCCCCTGGTGCCACACACCCAAAGCTTCCTCAGCCTTTAGCTTCTTTTTCTGCCTTACCTCTCTGCTACTTTTCTGCTCAGAAAAACACTAACAAAAATAACCAATGAAACCCCTGCATGTTGCAAGCTGGGGCATGAAGTCATGGAGAGGTATCTCATCACTATCAGGCAACTGTTTCCATAAAAGCAACTGTACTCTTATGTTTTTATTCAAGAACAAACTGTATTACTTCTACCAATGCCCACCTTCCCAAATGTTATCAGGCGTCTATCAGGTCTGTGTACAAAACTTTGTGAGCAGAAAGTATTCTTCAACAGCACCACAAAGAAAGAACTGCAAACAAGTCACATTTTGTGAGGCTGGGCTCTCTGCTCTTGGTAAGGGAGAGATGCATCTGCAGATGAGTGAAACTGGGACATAAAAGCTGAAGTGAGGAGAAGCTGAGCTGTTAGGCTGAACCCTTGGACTGGAGGGTAAGCACTCATTAACAAGGGGAACAACTTGGGAACTACTTGTTACTTCCTACCTGCCTTATTCCAAATCTCCCATGCCAAAAGAACTGATTAACTCTCACTTGGAAAGGCAAAAATCCCCGCAAGGCAGAGAATGTGCTGGGGGAGGCACAAGTGAGGGGGAAAAAAAACCACTCATGGCTGGGGCCTAGTGGCCTACATGCGGCTGAGATGAAGGTAGAAGTTTTAATTTTATTTCCATGGATTTTAACAGCAGTAAGAGCCAGGGCTTACTCAATTGGGATTCCTAAAAATAGCACTTGCCTAAGTAACCACACAGGACCACATGGGGCTCTATTTTCCTTAACTAGCTTTTGATCTAATGGAATTCTTCAGTTAAGTAAAAGAAGAAACGGGGTCTTTGTGGTAAAAGCACATGACCAGGAGTTAGGAAAACTGGCTTCTCCTCCACACTGCTACAGATTTGTTGTTTAGTCCTTCACGCAAAAGAATGTAGCTCTTAAAGTACCTTTCCACCTCAGACCAAAACCTGTGACTACATTTAAAAGCTGGAACATCCGTGCCAGCTTTGCTCCTTCTGGCCAGCCATACAGCCAGAGCTCAGTGCAAGACACAGGCTCTATCCATGAGCCAGACAAGGATTCAAACAATTAGCCTGATTGCACTCCACCCCTCAAAGCTACACAGGCTGCAACAGGGCAGAGGTAAGAAAAGTTTTGGCGTGTCTTTAGGTACTGCATTATCTTTCTGCACTGTGCTGTTGCACTGTCCTCTGCATTTCATTTGCCTCACATAGAAAGTGAAAATAAAGCTTCTTACAGATGCAAGCACAGTGCAGTAAGCACTGGTAGCATGTTTGTCTAGCAGCCAAAGATGTTCAAATCCCAGGCAAACCAAGGCAGCTAATGCACCCAACGCAAGGAGGCAGAGCTGCAGTTCAGCGAGGCTGGAAAGCACAAGAGCAGAGCGGAAGCGACACATGCTGGTATTTCAAACAGTCAACAAGCAGCAAGTAACCTGGTAAGACCTCTGAGACCTTGACCAGGATAGACAAGCTCTGCCCTGCCAGAACCAGCTGCTTTCCTAAGTTTGCAGGACCCTACCTGCTTCCCACACCCAGGAGAGAGCTGCAAACGGCTCACAGTTGAGATGCATCCTCCCACCCTGTAACCTGCCAGCCGAGCTGAATGCTTCCCCAAACGCTCCCTTCCACCCTCCCCAGCCACCAGGTGGGCTGCTACAGCTGAGGGCTCCTGAGATGGGAATCCCCACAGGAGCAGTTTTAGGGAGAAGACACTGGACAGCAAGCGACAAACTGGAGTGAACTGTAACAGCAAATTAACCCCTTCCCTGGCTGCTGGGAAAGCGAGCGGAGCCTAGCACAAAAGGAGGAGACATTTCAGCAGCCACACTGCAGAGAAAGGACATAATACACCTGACAATACATTTAAACAATGCAAAACATCCTTCCCAATGCCTACAGCAAGTAAGCTCCTATCCTAAAGATCTAATACTTGGGCCCACAAGCGCTTGCCAAGTTGTCAACATGGCCTTTGATATCAGAAAGCTTTGAAACCCCTGCCTTAAAGGCCAACACTTGCTTCTCCACCCATATTTGAAATGCAAGATGCCTGAAAGCTATAGAACTATTTTAACACTGAACATGCAGGAGTCTACACCGCAGAGCGGACACGTTGGCTGGGAACTGCACTTGGAAAACTAACAAGTCCCCTACTGCTACAATAACCGTAGCTGCGTAACGGAAGACATGCCAGGGATCGCAGGAAGCTCAAGCCTTCCAGCGCTTTCTGAAATCTCCATGGGGAGATCAGGCCAAGGAGCACCTTGTTTAAACCTATGCTAAATGCCAGGATAGCAAGGAATGTGGGGCAGGGAGGATAAATTGCCACCGTTTTCCTTAAAGGAAAAAAAAAAAAAAAAGACCAAAAAACCCAAACAAAAACAACCCTGCTTAAATCAAGTTTTGCACCAAACTGAGGCATTATGAGTGTTTGTTTTCGCTCGGGGGGGGGAAAAGGATAGTCAGTAAAATGTTATTTCCCCACATGTCAACAGAAAACCCATGCATCCCACCCTGCAACTCAAACATTACAGCTTCATGCTTTTTTCATCTAGATGTAATCCATTCTCTATTTTACTTCTGTTCCTTTTCCAGGGAGTATTGATGTAATTGCACTCTTCCAAAGTCAGAGGACAGCTTCTTGGCCCCTTGCTTTCTGAGCTTCGCCCCTGACTTCAAAGCTGAACCCACTACAACCCCAGCCATTCTTCAGGCCAAGAGGACTCCACAGCATGCAAGATGCTGAAACCATACCATGTGCCACAACCTACTGGCTCTGACCACGATGGAGCACCAAGGCCCCGCCCTCAAATCTACTGCCACTCCAAACTCGTGATTTCACTCATATACAGCAGAGCCATCCACCACCTTCTCCCCAGACATGAACAAAACAGGGCAGCACATGTTTCAGTAGGAGTTGAGTCTTCCTACATTGGCACAGCAATTTAGGAGCTGTAAAACAAGCACTAAGGCTGGTCTGATCCAGCCTTTTACAAGCTTTACATTTCACACTGATGTTATCAGCAAGTAAATCAAACACATTGCAAGCAAAAGAATTTTTCATGTTTTTCCTATATGCGTTCCTCTCAACTGAGTGTTCCGGATACATTAATTATTTTCTGACAGTCATCTTTCCAATTAAGATCTGCTCCTTCCTTCCTTCCTAATTTTGCCAGTATGTTACACAAAATTTAGTTGCTGACATGTTCCAACAGGGACAAGAGGAATGATCAGTAGAGATTAAAGCATGCCATGCATCAGCCAACCTTTCCAACAACTGACAAACGAAATGCAAAACATCTTGAAAGGAGAGGTTTACAGAGATGGCAACTCTCATATGATGGTTGGCCCCAACACCATCACCATTTCTGTCAGTTGTCAAAAGTATTTTGTGTTGCATTTAAAAAAATGGCAATTAGATCCCCAAATACACACTAAAGGAGAGCTCACAAATGTTATATCTGTAATTTATTAATTCAAATCCAAGCAAGACCATATAGGGTCATCTCTAATTGTACTAAATAGCACCACAGGAGCTCTGCTCCAGGTTACACACAGGCAGCATCATCGATAAAACTAAGATGAAGATGAAGTGCCCTTATGGATTACTTTCAGTAACACAAACATCCAAGTTCTGCAGCCATTAGGCATAAGCACTTGTCAAGGGCTCCAAATCAAGAGCTTGTCTGGTCGTAAACATCTTGGTATAGAGCGTGCTATTTTAAGAGACCAGCACCTATGGCTCAATTCCAGATGAGCAGTAAATGAACCATCCACTCAATCCACAAACAGAGTAGCTAGTGGTAGGTTTTGTTTTCAAATAAAGATGCTACTGATTATACATCAGCAAGAAGTCAAGTTGCAAGGCATTAACTAGTATGCTCTCATCTCATTTTCCCACCAGCAACATGATTCTCAGATCCAAGTTTTATTGCTCAATAGCCAGAGCTTCTGCCAAAAATCACAAGGGAGCCAGGGGGAGGGGATGGCAAATATGAAATGGGACAACAGCTGTCAAGGTAATTTGATAGCAGCAATGGCTTCTTGAACCAGTGGACACTCTTGAGAATGTGAGCCAAGGCCTCCAGGCATCCACAGAAAAGCCAAGTAAGATAAAGAGCTCGGTGAGAGAGCAGATACAGATGTCTGAGACAGAGGAAAGAACAAAGAAAGCCAAGGCCATCTAACTTCTAAGAAATTCAGTTTTCCAAACAAAAACAAAAACAAAAAAAAAATTCAGAGCAAGTGTCCAAATGAACCCTCCCAGCCATGAAGACAAACCATCTTTTGTTTGAAAAATGTTTGCAAGTTTTCCCAGTACTCTTTCCAAAAACATCTCAAAACTACAACATCCAAACAGAGATGAGAAGTGAAGAATGAGCTGACAGATTAAAAGATCAAGTCAATAACTCTCTACAGGTTGAAATCTAACTCAGCTTCAACTAACAAGTAGTCACCTGCACTATGAGATTCACATACACTAAACTTAGCACAAGTCGATTCCCAATAGACCAATGCCCACAGTCAAAAGTAGCGTCCATACCACAGAAAATACCCAAAAGGAAGAGTTATCAGTGGAAACCCTGAAAATTTCCATACTTTTAGTTTAGTTGCTCTGCTAAATGAACCATCTCTTCAGCAATGAGTCATATCCTTTGGTAGAAAAGTAAGAAGAAAGCTCTTTTGCTTGTGTCTATGTGGCACCTGTTTTGGTGAAATTAAATGGATCACAGAGACGTGCCAAAAACACAGGCGAGCACAGACAGCAAGGCAGAAACGTGTTAGCTGTGACAAGTGCAGCAGAGGGAGGTCCAACATTTTAATGACAGCTCTCATTAGCAGGTTTTACTCTTTTTAGGATAGTTTTCATTTCCTGTATTTTATGTTTTAAACTTCTCCCATGCACTGAACAATTGCAATTTTTTTACTTTCCCTCTCTTCCCTGGGCTTCTGGATTCTCCTCAACCATCCATATATACTGGCTTGTCTTAGCCATCTCTGTCTTAGCAGGAGTTTGCAATAGCTGGGAGAAAAAAAAAAAAAAACAAAGAGAAATGCTCACAGCATTATTGCCACCTGCTACAGACATGTGACATACCAAGAAACATGTACCCACAGATGCATTTTGGCAGTGATCATGATGCAGATCAATTGTTTCTTCATGCTGAAGTTAACATTTTGACTGACACTAATGCAGTTAGTGATTTATGTTAAATACAGCTTATTCTGATAGGGAAATAAAAAACAGATGACAACTGGCTACCAGAATTTAGCATCAAATTAAAAATCAAACTGCAAACCTAGTTTAACATTCAATTTCTCTAGTTAGATCTTCAAACATCATACTTGGGCAAAGCAGCCCCAGTTTGTCCAACTGAGGCTGCAGATCTCCCCCAAGCATTGCAGCTCCCTCATCTGACCCTGGAGGGACCAACTACTGCTATTTTTGAAAGCATTTACTAAAAAAGCCCTCATCCAACACAAACTTTTGCCTTAAGTGCTGGTCCTGCAGAGCAGTCATCAGACCTGGAAGAGGAGGGTGCCTCCGCAGGCCTCCTGACCCTCACAGGGGCAGATAAAGAGAATCCACAGAATGACTGCCTCGAAGCCAAACAGGTTTAACAGCCCTGCACCATCTCTGAGGCAAAAGGCAATTTGCCTGGTATGTCACAGATAAAAGTGCCTGTGTTGAGTGTAATGAGACATCTACCCCATGCCACTTCAAAAGGTTAACAACTCAAAGGTTGCAACACTCCCATCTCCTTGCCTGCAAAGGCTGCCCTACCTAGTCCCACCATCACTCCCTTTGGCTCCCTGTTCCAACACAAAGGGATTAAAAATTAGAGGAAAAATAATTTTATCTAAAACTAGAAATCTACTTCTATTACTTTTGGTAGCAACTTTTTCAATGACACTTCTGAATTTGCACTTTACTGAGGGTTACCATTCACTCACCTCTTCCTTTAGTGAGTCAATGGAAGAAGAATGAACTAATCCCTGTCCCTACCTTCCCTGCATAAGCCAAACTCCTGGGACATGGATAAGAAAACGGATCACGCCTTCACCGACCCAGTCACATCCATTTTCTGAATGGGACAAGCAGGAAAATTCTCAGCTCCTCCCTCCTGTTCCTATCTCCTATGCCGAAGAAAACAAAGAGCCAGGTCATTATGACCACAAGAACAGCACATCTCTTCAAGCCAGAAAAAATGGTGCCCTGGATTATGAGTCAACACCAAGCTTCTGCACTAACGGACCCTTTAATCAGACATCAGTCACTAATGGAAGCATAAAGAGACAGTGATAATGGTATCATCAGGACACAGGTCCTTTCAATTCTGTGTCATAGAGGCAAGCCCACCCTGTGGAACCACCACCAGAGCAGTGACAGAACCCAGTCTGTCAACGCCCTCAGAAAAAGCAGGACACACTGCATGGCATACTGAGGAGGCTGCCTGCACCACCCAGAGCAGGGTTGGACCATCACAAGGAGAAGTCCTGCACACCCCCTTAATTGTTGACAAATACCTGGTGGGCTGCGCTTTCCCCACATCACATCACTCCACATGGAAAAAGGGAAGCCATCTGTTTTATCCCAAATGAATAGGAATCACCAGCAGTGAGAACAGATTTGGATCTGTATCACTGCATCCCTCTCAGCCAGCTTGCTGAAGATTCCTTGGAATGGGTGGCAGTGAGTAACATGCAGTGTTACCTTCTGGTATAACTGACCTGTCCATGGTGCAAGAACAACTTTCCAGTGGCACCAGGATTAAGAGCTCAAAATTTCTGGTTCATGAGGGAGCAAATATATTTAACCATACTTGGGTTACCACCTTGCCACCAATAAGAAAAAAAGGACAGTCATCTGCATGTCTCTCAACACTGGGAGTTTAAGCACTAACAGGTTTGTCACTTAAAGACTTGCCTACTAGGTTTTCAGCCCAGAAAAACAGGAGAGTATTTAGTACATAATTAATCCTAAATTGGACATTAGTTTAAAACTGTCTGAAAGCAAAAGTCAAGCAGCACAGGATAAAAGGATAAATGGCATCTCTGACAGAGTAAAGAAAAAGCAACATATCAAACCACTCTGTGTCAATAAGGAGTAAGAAAGCACCCAACAAACTCTACAGCAGCAATTTTAGTAGCCATAAAACTGCACAGAACAGAGCACTAATCTTGGGAGATTCACCTTAACTGTCTCTACACACTTGCCTAGTGGATGGCCTCACCTCATCTATCACCTAGTCTCTTTCTGTTTTTCCTCACCTACTGCCAACAAATAGTGCCAGAACTACATGTTGATCTGAAAAAGGAGAGTGAAAATGCTGAAGACATTGACAGCCAAGGAACTCTGGGCAAGAGAAACAAAATCTGAGTCACTGGAGGGGCTGTCAGTCTAAAGAAAGTTGCAATCATCATGCAATGAAGCTATTATTAACATTAAACCAAACTCCTATTATTGAACTCTGGACAGAGAAACAAAATCTGAGTCACTGGAGGGGCTGTCAGTCTAAAGAAAGTTGCAATCATCATGCAATGAAGCTATTATTAACATTAAACCAAACTCCTATTATTGAACCTAAATTACAGCAGACAAGCTGAAACATACTGGCTCCCACAAAACCAATTCAGTTGATATAAGGGAAAGGGATAACAAATGAGTTCTCATTTGACAGCAAAGTAATTGAAGCACAAGGAGAAGGCATCACAATCAATTGCAACTTTGGACAGTGCTAGGAAATCCAAAAGATAAAACCCACCATTTCATCCTTGCATAGCGCTCAACTCACTTGAAGCAGTTATACCCTTGATTTCCTTGAGTCATTTTTCCATTTTGAAGGAAAAAATGCAGGAATAGGAAAATTAAGTCTCAGTTTTACAAGGTTTAAAAAAAAAATAAACCCAAACAAACAAAAAAAACCAACAAACCAACAAGTTTGTTCCTATTTGTAAGAACATTTGCCTCTGGTCTTATCTTGAGGGGTTTTTTAAATGTCCCAGTCATCCTCAAAGTCACAGAAAACACAGATCAGAATTCCTTTTGTTAGGAGAATTGTTCACAAGCATTACCACAGCAAGAGTTTTTCCTCACAGGAACTACATGCTGCCTTTAACTGTGAGAGTACATGTTTAATCACAGCACACCCTCATTCCTTGTCAGAACCACTAACTGCAGCACTGGAGATGATGGTAAAAATAATCTAAATTCTTAAAAGAATCTTTGGAGTTTAAAGCATTTCATTTCCTCCTAAATGTTCACTCTAAAAACAGGACACTGCTGTCAGTGCTTTTCAAAGGAAATAGACCCAGACACCACTAACATCCCCAAGCCTACCAGCTTCTTCATGGTGGCTCTTTGCTCAGCATCCTCCTTTAAACCTTTCAAACACTGCTCAAGGCACTCTTTCTATTGATAAGCAAGAGGATTCAATTACAAAACAGGGTACCTAGAAACAATCTCCAATACTTTCAAGTGTGTTTCCAGGTAGAGATCAATCAGGCAGTGGGAACAATGGCAAACAACAGAGCATCATCAATACAAACTTAGTAAGAGACATTTTCTTAATTTCTCTAACCCATGCTTGGATTAAGATAGTCCACATAGTTATTAGTTCCAGGATGGCTGCATGTCTATCTGAAAAAAACACATGTACTGATCTCTCTGGAAAGCCAAATAGTTTAAATACAAAACCATCAGGAATTACAGCTAGACAACTTCCCTCTTTCTGAATATTTTCCTTGGAACTTTTTGGTTGGAGCCTGTGCATTGCATAGGGCTGAGAAAGCTATTACTCTTGGAAGCTATACTCTCAAATTCTTTCCTTTACTGGAAGACGTGAGGTTGATGATTTGCAAAGAAGAAATGTATTAAAGCCTCTTACCACTGGACCATGTTCAAACAGCAGGCAAGAACCAAGTTTAAACCCAGCTTCCAGGCCAGGAATCAGGAATGAAAATGCCCTCAACACTAAAATGTATGCGTGTCTTCACTCTACCCCACACGCTTCTGCGGTGTCTCTGTCATAATAAAACAAAGTTCGTTCAAAGATTACAGCAAAGACTGGAAAATTCAAAACAGCTGTTCTGGAAAGAAAAAAAAAAGCATTAATAGAAGAGAACCATTGACATTAGAGCTCTCCTGGTAGACCTCTCATCCCATGCACAGCAAGTGTTCCCATGCAGAGAGGAGGAGCAGAGACTGGGATTCCCATCCATGGTGCATCACACACAGAGGAAAACCTTCATCCCCACCCTTAACCTCAGGGGCATTGAAGAAAGCAGGAAAAAAGAAAGTTACTCTATTTGCTTACTCATTGACTGCACACACTACAACTGTATTCACAGGTTCAATTCTATGACTGGCATCAAGCAACAGATTGCTGTAGTTCTTGGAGCCTGCACCCAGTGGGTAATTAAGTTTTTTCACTGCCACAGCTGCCCTCCTCAAGCTCTAACCCCAGGGGATTCCCACGCTGGGAAGTTTCACCCCCCCCACAAAGACTGCCTACAGGGTGAACTGTGCAACTTCTCCATTTCAGGTTCTCCTTGGGAGCCCTCAGACAACACAACACAAGCTGAACTCAACTAGCACACTACCAGTAAAGCAGTTTCATATTAGTGAGCACAAATACCCACTGGGCCTTTGTCAGACAAACAGAAAGACACAGAAAACTGTCAGTCCTGATTATGACGGAGAGGCTGGGTTTATAATATGGAATCAGAGCTTTAAGCATGCTGTGATCCCTGTAAGGGTCACAGGAAAACACAAACACACTAGTACAGAAAGATCAGAAATTGGCTTTTCTCTGCACAGCATACATGAAAGTCTCCCATTTCTCTTGCAAGTGAGCATTCAAACTTTTGGTAGCTGACATTGAGTCTGAAGTACACTGTATAGCACTTTTATTAAGAGATATCAACAATTATTTGGACAGGGATCTTGATTTCTCTAGGAGAAATCCCATCCATGTAGTATAAGCAATTCTTCAACTAAGAGAAGGAAAAAAAAATACTCCCCATGAACAGTGTGAAGTTCTTGAAATTCACTGTTTTGAAATTAGTGTTTTCAAACCTAACCACTCCAAAAGGCTCCAGGCAAATTAGAACATCAACAAGAAGATAAAAGTTATTCCCCATGAGGGTAGGGAACCAGCACACAACGAGACCAGATCACATCTGAAAAACAACATAAAATCCCAAACCTCTACAACCATGTAGTCCATATGGTGAGCTACTCACAGGTCCACTGTCCCAGCTTCCAGTGGGGCATCTCTTATTCCTCTATTCTGCTGGAAGAAAAGGAAGACCTAATGCAGTGAGTCTTCAAGGTACTTTGAGAGATTGTTCCTCACCCAATCCCCACACACTGCATCAAGACACTTAAATAAAAGCTGAAAGTCAAAAAGACAAAAAGCTTTATCTGTACACATATCTCAGTTACACAGCAGTGGAAAAAAAACCCCACACAAATTCACAGAGCAAAATATATCGCACTAATTTATCCACCTTGAATCAAAAAACTTAGTGATGTCCCTTGGAATTCAAGTTAGAGCTACTGAATACTCTAATTCACCATTCTGGCCTACTTTAACAAGTAAAAAACTGAACTGAAGCCTCTTTACTAGATGCCCTGTAATATCAGCTGAAGGTCCCTGTCTGCACTTGCTGTGTATGGGAATTGTAACTGTAAGAGCTGTTCTTGCTTCCAGTGGAAAGATGTGCCAGGCAAGATAGGAAGAACTAAGCCTGCAGCTTGCCTAAAACCCACAGCCACACCTACTTTCAATGCCAGATTGTAAATTTTTATCAAGAACAAGTTCACACCGGCAGATTTTTTTTCTATTTGTAGGAATCTAGAAATTGCTGACAAGCAATTCACAAGCAATAAAAGCAGGCAACTGATCGTCCTTGTCCTCACATAACTGCTGCATGGAAAGGGGTCCTGCAGCTGCACTTTGAACCGCCCAGTGCAAAGGGTAGGCAAGACAATCTTCTGAAAGCTGGAGGTGGAGTCCTGGAAGAAAACTACAAATGGCAAGATCCTTCCTAAAATTGTTTGCTGGCAGCAGAGAATCCAACCAAGGCAGAATTAGCATTTTTGTTGCCCTCATTATCCATGGACAAATGGGGAAAATAAAGCCTTGTTCACCTCTGTGAATATCAGCTGTCAAAAAAGACTCTGTCACATCACTATAAGAGATAATACCACTATAAAAAAAACTCGCTGCAAAGAAAACTCCAACTTTCATTCACACTTGCTGTGGGAAAGAGCCTCAAGGAAGTAGGAGCCCAGTCTCGAGGGCACAGTTCACCCTGCAGAGAGCAATGTTACCCCACCACTCTCATTTGAAGAGCAGCTCTTTTTAGGACTACCAACAGAAAGCATTGCAGTAAACGTAACTATACAGATGTTTTGTGCTGAATGTATGCCTTCATCTCCTGGCCCCAGTGCCTTTGGCTGGAGCAAAGCTCCTGTCAGTTAATTAGTAACTGCAGCTGAGTCTTGTTAACTCAGTCCTGTTAACTTGTAAACTCTTGCTGCCTCCACAATCATCAGGTTTCAGCTCCCAGATTGACAGGCATCACACTCTGTCCTTCAAATTAGGATTCCTTGATGAGAAAGGCTGTTGTTTCATAAACACTGAAATTATTATACCAAACAACTCACAAGTGAAATGCTTCAATATAAAGAGACACAAATAAGTCCCGACCAATTTGCTTTGAGGTTTCTGTTTAATCTAGGGCTTGGATATTTTAAGACAAGTTGGTTACATGGCAAGTTGTTTTTCGAGTATACTTTCACTAGTCCTTTCAAGCAGATATCATCACCAGCAAGTGAAGAGCAAGCCTGAGTCATGTTTTTAAATCACAAAAATAACCACAAACACCTATGTAAGAATCCCAATTTCAACATGCCAGCCAACCCAAAGAAACCCCTCTGGCATTACAGGTTGTGTACTACAACAACCCAATCTTCAAAGGAAAACAACCTATATGCCCCAACAGCATGGAAGTGTGGAAAATCCTAGAAGCTATTCTTCACTTCAGTGAAAACTGCCTGTCTACCAAAACTCTGGAAGTCTCCCAAACAATTTTAACAGAAAACATGACAACAATGGCGCAATGATTCCCAAGGGTTCCTACCTATGACCCTTCAGAGTGGCAAGTTACTACAGACAAAGCCACAAACAGAGCTAAGTAAAGGACAAAAAAGAGGAAAGAGTTAATGGAGACAATTTTTAAGGAATCAAAGCTTCGTTATTGTTGAGAACCAAGAATGCAAAGATAAGCTGACCTGTCCACTGTGTTAAGAACATTTGGCACATGCAACACCAGTGGCAAGTCAAAAGAACATTCAGTTCCTCTCCAAGCTTGATGGATCTCACTGCCATCTCTCCTTCTGCTATTGCAACTTTGTGTTTCAAGCTGGAGCGTCAAGGTGACTACCTTTTAAGCCCATTTTATGAAATACACTGTATGGGTAGATGTCCTGGAGTCATAACATCAGAGGGGGTTTCAATCAGTTTCTTCTTGGTGTTTGGTTTTGTGTTTGGGGGTTTCTTTAAGAAGCTATGGGAAAACTTCAGTTCCTCTGCCTCAACTCATAACAAGATGTTTTACAGAATCAGAACTTTATTACTCCATGTTGTACAAAAAGCTATATAGAACACTACAGGAACACCTCACCTATTCCAAGCCACTCCTTTCTCTTCCCTACATCTACCTCTCCGTAAGATCACCTACACTGAAGTGATGAGGTCATCTCTTCCCCTTATAGTTCTCTAAACAGTCTTTCTTTTCATGCCCTTCTCATACATGCTTTATATATCACCACACTTAGCCCTAGTTTATTCCCAGCATAGCTTATTCTACCAACTATTGGGTCATGCAGATTTCTTGGCCAAGGGAAAAGGTGCATTCCTCCAGAAGGAGGTTAATGACAGATTTATGCATCTCATTTTCTATGGCTACATATTGGTGAAAAGTGAAACAAAACCCCCATCGCTTGATAGTCCTGAAATGACTCAGTGACCTTGGCAGCAGCCAGGCTGGATTAACCACCTGGTATGGACTGTTAGCCATGTGCTGTGGGTAGTAGCTCATTAGCACCAAGAATTTACACTCCTATTTGTAGCTGGTAATTCAGGCTGTAATTCAGGACCTTGTCAAATTAACAAGACTGCCAGATCACAGTCACTCACTGGGGTATGGTTCAGAGTACTCTGTGTTGAGGGCTAGTTTTACAAGTTCCATTAGTGAAATTGGAAGGGACTCAACAGTAGAAGTGCCATTAGCCTACCTAGACTAGCAACTGCATCACAACTGTGTAGAGGCACGTAAGCAAATACAAAAAGTAAGCTCTTACTAAATATTAATGAAAAAAACCCCACACTTTGGTGATCTACAGACTTGTTCAACACTGCCTGGCCACTGCTTTCACTCTCGTCCTACTAGATCCTGACTAAGCTGCTCTAAGACTGACTTAGGACTCTTAAAATTGAGCGGACATTAAATGTTTAAAAGAGGAGTAGTGAGACTTTGAATCCCCCAGATCTTAATTCCTGTGCACTAGGATGTGTGCCCTCCAAGTGAGCAAGACAAAATCTGACACCAGACAACACCAGGAAGATGAGCAGATCTTGTCACAGTCTAGTGGCACTGACACTCCAAGTCAAGGGGCTTAATAAACCCCACAATACTTCCCACCACTGTAATGATTCCTTCAATAAAACAGGGAGAAGACTTGGGCTTATAACACTTATGAAGTGTGAGGTGGCTCACGCTCTCATTTCCTAAATTAACACCTGGAGTGATACTATAGCTTGACAAAACAAAACCTACCTTTGGATGGTTTCATACAGAACTGACTATCAGAAATGTACTTCTAGATCCACCTCTGTCTGCCACTAGCACTACACAGCTACACACAGGAGACACCCACTACTGGTGTTTGTTTCTGTGCAAGAGCTGACAAAGGTTCAGTGTTGATTAGACATGCTTACAGGGAGAAATAAGCATCGAGGGCTATTTAATAAAGACAGTATCTTTAGTCCCAGAACTTCCTGAATCACAGCCTGATAAGATGAGTAAGCCTCCGTGGGGAACAAAAGAAACTGGCTCTTTTCTAATGCTTTCTCTAAGCAGCCCCAGCCATTGTCAGAAATGACCTACTGCAGAGGATTCGCTGTAATTGTTCTTATGCCCTCAGAGTCAACTGAAGTTCAGTGAGAAAATTTCTGCTCCTCAGAACCTCATGTTGGCAGAGAAAAAAATGAAACTCAAAAAAAAAATCTCAGATCTGGAAGAACACTGTGATGGTTAAACTAACTGATCAGCTTCCTACACTAATGAATTTGCTCAGAAATTGATATTCTGCCTCTTTGGTCTATCCTGCTCCAAAAACTGGCTGTGACATGCTGTTGTCTGAACAGACTGACCTGAAGTTTACATCTGTGCCTATTACAGATAACCTCTACAGACACAGAGAAAGCAGATAGGAGCATGGTTCACTTGTGGTGGAATGCACTCCCATCAGCTTCAGCGCAGGAAAGCATTTGCTAACTGAGCAAACAACTGAGGGGAGAAAAAGGCAACTTTGTGTTTGTCAAATGACAAGAGTTGTGAACAATTGGTTAAAAAGCAATCAAAGAATCATATCCAACATGGGCATCAAACTCAAACCTCTACTGCTCAAGCCATTTAATTCACTTACTCCTCTTGCTGCCAGCTACCTGAAACACATATTTCTTCCTACTCTCAGCAGCAGAAGGACTCCCCAGCCAGGCTCCTCACAAAGGCTGCTCTCCTAGTAGCCTCTCTTCTCCTGCTATCTACAAAATGTTCCCAGTGGGGAGCCCAGGAAGAACTGGAGCTGCTCCCTGATGCATTCCCCTTGGAGCCTCTCCCTCAGCATACCAGCAGGAGGGCTGCCTGCAGTAACCCACATCCGCTGCTCTCCAGTGGAACGAGCACGCATCATCCCCCAGGAGCTCTGCAAGGCCAGCAAAGCTCTTGGCAGTGCAGTACCTGCGGGTGCTGCGCTGTCAGACAGCCAAGGAACAGTTTGTCACGAGGCAACCCCCACCCCCACATGCAATTTTTGTTCAGGGAATAAATCTGCAGGCATAGCATGCTAAGACTTCTGCTTCTTGGTGGCAAATTCCTTCTCACCTACCACTCCCCTACTCTCTTCACACAGAAAAGTCTCCACACTGGACCTCCTCAACATTCTCTTTGTTATATGAATTTCCCCAAAAGGATCAGAGAAGGTGCCTTTTATTAGCTAAGCAGCCTTGAAAACGATATTGTTTTCCAAGTTTTACGTGCCTTTCATAATCCCAGCAAGGATTTATGGAGTTTCTTCCAGTTTCTCGTAATGCTGCAGTCACAGGGTTACACAGAAAAAGTTACACAGGATACAGACAACCTGCTAGATAAATTAGAAAGTGAGCATTCGGACCTACTAAATCAAAGTTACTCAAGGGAAGACTGAACTCAGATTCAGCAGGTCATAAAACTTGAAAGGAACCAGGAAAGAAGCCACCTACAAACCTGGATTAGAGCTGCACCAGAAAGATAAGTGACCTAATAACAAAAAAAGCCCCTCAGACCAAGTGACCTAATAACAGAAAAGAAACCCTCAGACCAACAATAGTACTGGAGAACTTTGGATCCCTGGGCTACAAATTACTTGTTATCCTACCTGTTTCTAAAAAGAGGATCTATGCACTCAAAAGAGAAGTAGGTCTAGATATTCTCCTCTGCACTCAAAATTCTGAGGCCTATGTTTGGCTGCTGGGACTTGGTTTTATTTCAAGGGGGAGAAGGAACTAGAAAAGAAATGGACAACATTTTTCCCCAATGTCCACTCTAAATCAACCAAACATACGTGCTACTAAACCACGCCATACAAGACCAACAGAGGCTGAAGAAAGTGTCATCGAGCTAAATCTGACAATGTTTTTAAGAAAAATAAAATATTTTAAGGTCCAGTTGGCAATGATTTTATTAAGGAATCTAGGAGTTTTCTCAAGGCAGCCATGGGATTCAGAAAATGAGAGCTCAGAACTGCTGCACAGTTATTGTGGCCTCTTTGCAACAGGTTGTTAAGCTCTGATCTGTAGTATAAAATAATAGTGGAAACAGGTATAAATAAGATCAAAACATATGACTCAAAGTCCCCAGATAAGGAGGACTCCAGCTGAGAAAGTGCTGCCCTCCAAAGCCATCCATGCCACCAGGAACACAGCTGTAGAATGGCTTGCAGAAAGTAGGCCAATCTTGAAATATTAGTATTACAACATGAGGCTTTTCAAGCTGAATTTTTGTAGCTCCAGCAGGCAGGAAGCTAGAAATAGAATGCCTTGGATTTAGGATCACACATGCAGAGATTTGCCTGTGAAAAACACCAAGAGCAAGTGCCAGAGAGCATTTAAGCAGAGACCTAGGAAGACTGTCAAAAAGGAACAGAAAACAAGGGGAAAAAAGAAAAAAAGCAGGTTCACACACATGTCGACAAGAAAAAGAGGGTCAGTGGAGACAGTTCACCAGCTTCTTTCCAAAAAAGCTCATTCAATCCCTGCTGCAGATTAGGAACCATGACACAAATCAATCCTGGAACAGGTAATGCCTCGCTACCCTCTACAGCAATGGCCAACATTAGATTAGCTGGGAGTGAACTGATTTCAAATGAGAGACCTCTTTGCTCTAAGCAAAGTCAGGCAGGTCCTTTCCTAGACCAGTAGAAAAGGCACCTTAGACTCCCTCTCATTAAATTTGAATGATTGAATTCAACTTAAGCTTGAACTCAGTCTGCTCAACCTGTAGACAAGTGGATTTGACAGCTCTTGTAGAAATTTAAGGTCTGTTTTTAGAACAGAAAAATCACACCTATTTCAAAAACTATTTATTTATTTATTTATTTGCAAGTAAACCATACTTTTTAGAGGAGAAGCTTGATTGTGGACTGCTTCAGGAATCATGTTTATCCACACTTTAGGAGATTAGTGCAGCAAGGGGGTGGGAATCTGCTGAAGCTCTCTCAAAATTAAGTTTCTTTCCTGGCAGCATGGAAATGAAACAGATATTTATTTTGCAATTGTGGTCGAAGAACATTAAGGATAGGCCCACCACCAAATCCTCCAGCTGTTCAGCCTAAGCACTAGAACTACAGAACTACCCATTTCATCTTCTGCAACAGCGTAAGGATGTATATCCTGCTGTGTTTGGCTTTCAATCGTCTCCTTGTAAGCCCCCATTCCACATTAAGGTTAAAAAGGTTTTGCTTCTGCCCAAAATGCGAGTTTCAAAACCCCACCTACCCAGCTAATTACCAAACTTATTAGAAAACAACCCATCCTCCCTCCTCAAATCAATCAAAGCATTAACTGACAGCACTATCACATGAGCTGCCTGTTGCACCCAACAGTGGTAGCAGGGGCCTGGGTATAAAAAAAGACACACTTAGGGGTTTTGAAGCAAGCTGGCTGTGGTAGAAGACCAATATGATGGGAAGGGAATGATTAAAAACCATAAGCTTATTATTCCCAATGCTCTACTGGAGAGTAACATGCAATTTGATTCTCACCCTTAATTTGTACATTCTCATGGGAATTTGGCAAGGTTGCTCTGAAGAAGAAAGTTGGAAGAGCTCTTGCAAAAGACACTGTGCTATGCCAGATCAAGCCAGCTATCAGTTATTTACATTCATTTCAAAGGACACAAAGGAAACCACTTATTTCCACTATATCTGCACTTTTTAAAGAGAAACCAGTTAGGACAAAGCTGATCCTAACACAGGACGTGCCCATACAGACCAACCAGCATAGTGACTCTGGAGTAAACATTTAAGTATGCTAAAATGAGCCTGAATTAATTCCCAACTACAGAGACTATTCCAAGACTCAGCAATCTCGGGAACACACACATTAGGAAGTGATCCTGAACTTGTGCTAGGGGGATGTTTCCCAGTGCAGGCAAGAGACTGGCTACCAGGGAAAGTGATCTCTAGTCTGCACCTTCCAAGGCACCCAGGAGAATTTTTAAGAAACCTATTTTAAGCACCAGTTTCAGGAACTCTAAGGAGGAATTTGGCTTAGCCACTCTCACAGGATTAAAGCGCACACCTAATTCTCCCAGCTGTTAAATAAAAGGACTGCTATGCTAACACACAGGAGTGCATTCCATCCTTTCAGACCAGGAAAATAAACTACCAACAGAACATGCATTTCTTCTGACACATTGCTGCATACAGAACTAGAAAACACCCACAAGTCTCACTACAGGTTAAGAACCCTATTTTGCTATCTGGAGTCGGAACAACAGGGACAGAGGGAAAGAAGAACCACCCGTTACTCACACAGGCAGCAACATCCACCTTAACCAGTCAACAGTTAAGGGACATCATTGAGTTTCCCACATCCAAGCTGCAGATCCTGCAGTGTAGAAATCACAGCCAAGGGAGGGTCTCCCTCATCTCTCCTTCAACACCTCCAAACCAAGACTTCCCCATCTCTACACACAGGCTGAAAAAGATAAAGATAACCACCACTGCACTGGCCAGTAAAAAGCAGGAGCAGGTTCATCTTCTACCCACAAAAATGAAATAAAGATGAAGTAACCCTCCAACTCACCAAAATTGAGTTACACAGGATGAAGATCCAATGCACGACACAAGAGCTTAGCATGTGGACAAAACAGCAACTGAAACTTAAGTCATAATTTAAACTTACCTGGAAAGAACATTCACCAATTCACAAAGTTTTTTTCAAGGTAACTTAGTCAGTTAATAAAGGGTGAGCTCGAATAACCCCCACTAAATTCTCCCTCTCAAGCAAATCACCCCCCAGGGACCGAGCTGTTCCATGGTACTTTGATCAGATCTCCCTGACTGTAGGAACAGTCTGGTGGCACTCCAAATAGCCTTTCTTTTTCTAGCACAGGAGTCCACACATCCAAACTGTCTGAAATTTCACTTAACAACTACTTTGAAAGCTCCCTCCTGCACAGGCTGCAGAGCATTATTATTTGGTTTGCAGAGAGGAACAGACTTTAAAAGGAAAACAAAAAGATGTTTTTTCCTTTCCCATAAGCAAGAGCTTCTAACAAGAATTAAGATACATTTGTCAAGTCAGCACCACCTACAATCAAGAGAAAAGCGGAAAGTCTCAGTCCTGTTCCGATGCAACTAATACATAAGCTACACCAAAGACCTAGAAAGGGTCATGTCTCTGCTGAGCCTGTGGTCCTGAAGCACAGGGTAGCCTGGGGAAAAAGATCTGTAACTCTGAAGTGCAGCACCAACAGGTGCTTTGAAATATATTTTAAGAGATTGAAATGATTTATGAGTTACAAGATCAAAGTGTCAATCAAAGTAACTGGAACAGGAGCGGAGAGCTGAGGTCAGCTGGCTGAGCCTATGAATGGAGCTAAAACGCCTTGTTTATCTCAGCACGTGTGTGCACTGAGCCTGAAAGGCACCCAAGCAGCCCACCCACTCCTCCCCCTCAGGCCAGCTGAAAAAGCACAGAGAAGACACAGCCAAGGAATGGGTGCGGATTCCCGTCAGTGGTTCTCACTATAACGGACAGATGAGTGGAAAAAGCAAGAAGGAAAACAACCTTGCTTGGCACCATGCCCACACACACATCCCAGTGCAGTGGGGAAAAAAAAGGCTGGGGGCACATCCCAGCCATGGATCTGCTTTCTGGCCCAGGGAACGAGCAGATCTGACAAACGTCTAAATACTGGTAACTCACAGTCCAGGATGCAACTTCTCACAGCCCTCTGTAAGCAGGAACCCAAAGCCCCCCTGCAGAGCTCTCCTGCTGCAGGCAGGTGGATGCTGACCGCCACCGAGCAGCACCTCCCCACCGCGCCCCCGCCACAGGCACGAGCCCACCTTTCTTGAACTCCTCCAGCATGGCATCGAGCTTGGTGTCATTGAAGACAAAATGCAGCGGGTGGTTGTAGAAGCGGGTGATGGTCTTGAGTGGCGTGCAGTCATCGGGGTCCACAAAAGCCAGGTCCTTAACAAAGAGCAAGTCCACAATGTTGGAGCGGTCACCCTCAAAAACAGGGATGCGGGTGTAACCGCTCTCCATGATCTCGGACATAGTGTTGAAGTCGAGCACAGCCTCGGCAGCGATCATAAAGCAGTCTCGGAGGGGAGTCATCACATCCTCCACAGTCTTGGTGCGCAGCTCCAGGGCTCCTTGGATAATGTTGAGCTCCTCCTTGACTAGATCGTTATAAGGGTCGGTGACCCGCAGCATCTCCAACAACTTCTCACGGTTATAGACCGTGCCGATCTCCTGGCCCAGGACACAGTCCAGCAACTTGCTGACGGGGTAGGAGGCCGGGAAGGTCATCATCATGAAAAACTTGGTGAGGAAGATGGTGTTGGCGCCCACGGCAAGGCCGTGCCGAGAGCAAATAGCCTGCGGCACGATCTCGCCGAAGATGACGATACCGATGGTGGAGACCACCACGGCCACCAGCCCAGAGCCGGCAATGTCATCCAGCAGGATGGTAAGCGTGGTGTTGACCAGGACATTGCCCAGCAGGAGGGAGCACAGCAGGTAGTTGCCCTGACGCCGCACAGGCTCGATGCGCTTGGCATAGTTCTTCTCTTTGTCCGTGCCACAGTTCTGCACGATGCGCAGTTCCATGGGGTCCAGGGCCATCAGGCCCAGGTTGAGGCCACTGAACATGCCCGAGAGGCACAGGAGGAGCGAGATGAAGATGACCTGCAGCCAGAAGGGCAGCAGGAACTTCTTCTCCTCGCCCACGATCATCTTGGTGTCCTCGCCGTCATGGTAGATCCAAGTGGTCTCACCCCAAGGCGGAGGTCCCGCCGGCCCCTCGGCGCCCGCCAGCCCTCCGGGAGCCCCGGGCCCCAGGGCGGCGGCGGCGGGGGCCGAGACGGAGGTGCACAGGTAGTAGGACTTGCTCTTCTCCGTTTTGCGCAGGGGCTTAATCTCGATCTCGATGATGCCCGAAGTGCGGCGGTTGAGCACGATGTGCGGCAGGATGATGATGTCCGAGGTGCGGATGCCGCAGCGCTGCGGGGCCCCACCGCTGCCCGCCGACCCGCCGCCGCCCCCGCCACCGCCGCGCCCCGCCGGCCCCGC
>VZUI01048034.1:0-156227 GCA_013401135.1 Cettia cetti | reverse complement strand
CCTTCCTTCCTTCCTTCCTTCCTTCCTTCCTGCCTTCCTTCCTGCCTTCCTTCCTGCCTTCCTGCCTGCCTTCCTTCCTGCCTTCCTGCCTGCCTTCCTTCCTTCCTTCCTTCCTCTACAAAATTGTAGTTCTCATCTTCACAAAATATATCTCAAAATTTAATGCATAACAGATTGTCTACTTTTTTTTTTCCTTGTACAGTACCAGCCATCATTAATGAGAATGTTTGGGAGATCTTACGTTTGTTCTTGGAAACTGTAGATGCTGATGAAGATTGCAAAGGCAATACTGAAACTGGTGATGTGTTTGATGTTATGTGTTTGAGTTTCTTTTCAGGCATGTGTGGAGTGGCACATTTTAAGAAAAATATAAAATTGATTTTTCTCAGTATTTTAAGTGTGCTGTTACAGATATTTTTCTTTTTGAAAAGTTGTCATGTTAAATTTATAACTCAGAATAGAACAGCCATCCAGGTACCACTCTGTATGAGGTATATGACCTTTTGTGTTTACAGTTAGGTGATGACAAGAAAGCAGAGCTGACATGACCATGTCTGATGAAATGCATTTTTCAAACACCTGAAAAATTTGAAAAACATTTTTTAAAGGGCAAGAATTTTAGAATCATAAGGATGAAAGCAAAGAGTGCACAGTGAGCATGACATTGCAGCTACTTTATAGTCAAGAGGTTCTAACTAGTAGCCATTGTCGGTTAATCCTTACATTAAGTAAAATCCTCTTGTCAAATGAGCAAAATCACCAAAGAGGTGGCTGCCTTACACTCAGCTTGGTTCTTGAAATTAAATATTGAGGCTCAGGATCTTTTTGCTTTAAACATAAATTTCTGTGGGTGATCACTGAGGGCTGAATACTTTGATCATGTCCTCTTCACTGTGCCTACTCTTCATGTCAGAGATGAAGGGCAGGGAATTGTTAAATTTTGGCAGTTCTGTGTCATCCCAAGTTGCTCCTATTCAGGGAAATGCCCTGACTGGATGTTTAAGCTGACTTCTATCCTCATTTACATCAACACAAAAAATACCAGTGATTCTGGTGCCAGAGTCTTTTTCTCCTTCAAAAAGAAATTCTAACGGCATGACAGCTTGGAAGACTGAACAAGCAGCTCCATCTGAATAAAGAAGGACAAAAATGGGAAGAGAAAGTAGCTGATGCAAAAGCATGTTTTTGTATTTGTGCTTTGCACTTTGAGTCCAGTGGATCCAGATATCCCTCTGAGCCTGAGTTGGGAAAAAGAGCCTCTGTGTCATGAGTCTTATAAAAGGCTCAGAAAATCCTTCCATAGCTCTGAAAAAGAAGTGTAGCATTTTAAACTAAATAACTGCTTTTCAACCAAAAGGTGGGCCAAGGCATCTAGACGCTTCTCTGGTTCTCAAATATTCTTTGTGGATAGGTATTTTTGTATATATATATTTTTAATAGCTTACATATATTTAATTTTTTTTAAAGGTAAGCATGTGTGATTTTATATGTTCATTGTTACATTATTTTAGATTTTTGTTTTATTTATATACATAATTTTGTGTATATTTATATCTTTACATTTATATTTACTTATTCCTTTACATAAAAGCAATAATTAAAATAACGGTCTAATTGGATTGTAGTCAGAAGTTATAATGACCAAAAAATAATGAAAAAGTTGTTTCTTGTGCCCTGCTCCCAGACATTAAACCTTACCTTCTTAAGATGAAAACACTCAAAATCTTACCAGATCATCCAAAAAAGTTTAACTGAGTGAAAGAGAAAAATATCTAAAAAAAAAAGGCATATTAAAGGAGCTGATTTTTGCTGCTTTTATTTTATTTTTATCTTTAGATAAAAATATCCACATGATACAATTTTTTGTTCTTTTTATCTGCTGACTGAAAGTGACAGAAAACTTTCCAAGTAATCAGAAAATATTTATTTTTTCAAACTGAATAAATGTACATCACAATTTTTTACTTTCATGAAGGTAGTACTGGTCTCATAATGCCAGGTTCATTTGGAAGACCAATGTAAAATGGAACCCATGTGCAGCCATTCATCTGTGTTTTCTGTGGTGACCAAAATGACAGCTGGGCCATGCTATTGCTATAGCTGAGCCCCTCATCTCAATGTATCTCAATGTATTCTCAATGCTTCCCTCTTCTCAATGTACCCATTACACAACTGTTCAAAAGGGAGTGGAGGCCATACCAGCTTTCATTTTCAGTGCCAGTTTACTCAACCTGACATTCAATACCCAACATATATTAGGATTCAAAGTCTGGACTTTCACCAGTGCTGCTGCTGTTATCATGCAGAGCTCATGTGTCAGCTCTCTAGCTCATATCTTTTCTGAAGCTGCGTCTCTTTCTCCTTTAACAGGTTTCTTCTGTAGATGAGGGGAAAAGACATTGCCCTTGGAATCATGTAAACAATAAAGTCTGTAAAAAATAAACAATCATAGTAAGAGTTGTTTCATGCTAGGATGAGAACATCCCAAAATAAGTTGGTGGTTGTCTCAACTTCGTTGCAGATGTTGGGAATAAGTTTGGAAATAAAGACGTAGTCAAGGTTTTCTCAACTCCTTCAACAAAACTACTAAAAGCAGGTTATGTTTCAGCCAAAATGAAACAAACAAACAAAAAAATAAAAGAAGGGCAGAGAGAGGGGAACAGAGTAGTTGCTAAAGAACTATTAGTAATAGTAAGTGATGGCTTCTACCTTAGAATTGCTGACCTGCCTTTGTGGATGCCTGCCATGCTCCAAGTGGTGTTCCTCATTCTAAGTGCACCTGAGTAGTATTGCTCAGCCTCATAGATATATACATCTTCTTTTATGGCCTGTGTGTTTTTTCTCTGTCTAGCTTTACAAAATGAGGGGATCTGTATAATTAGGTCAAGTACCTTAACTAAGCTTTTGCAAACCTTCGCACACTCTAGAACTGAATGTAACAAGGTCTACTCAGGTATAGGTTATATTTTCTTCATCTCCTCAGTACTTTTGACTCTCTTCTCATCAAATGCTAGCAGTTCTGTGTTTTCTCTATTCTAATCAAATCTTCAAATTTTACATTTAGTGATAACACTTGCATTTTACTCTAAAGCTAAAGCTAAACCCAGAGGTTTCAATAATCAAGACAAATGGAGAACATCTCTGAACATGAATGAACTATTTACTGGGCTGGCCAGTCATGTCATGAATACAAAGGAAAAAAAGAAAGAAAGAGAAGAAAACCCCTAAGCATAAAGTAATCTCACAATATTATTGTTTTTTCAACCTCCTAAAAAACTAACACAGTAATTAAAAATCAGTTGAATTGTGATTAATAGTCAGAATTTTCCTACTGGTGTGCAGTAGAAGATGAATTTGAACCTGTAGGAATAATGATCACGATTTCAAATGTAATATGAACAAGTAGACACACCAATACAACAGCATCTTTGTATATCAGCCATATCCCTGTGACTCTCCCATGTGGAAAAAGATACACAGGTGCTAAATAGTTTGTAGAAGCAGTCAGTAGCTGCCATGGGACTGTAACAGACATCCACAATGTGAGGTCCAAAATAGATACCAAATTCCAAGCTTAATTGTTGTTATTTTTCTTGAAACAGTGTTTTGGGATGTTATGTTAATGCTGACTAGTTGTAAAATTTTTATGGACAAGAGAAAGTTGTCTTCTCATCCTTTCAAACTGTTTTGGGAGTTGACTAACCATCATATAAATTTGATGGATTAAAGTGCCACTAATAAAATAATAAAAGAAATGTTTTGTTTGTTGCTTATTCATAAGGAAGTGTTTATTTATATTTAGCTTATGAAAAGATAATTGTGAGCACACATTGTTTACCTTCCAGGCATTCAGAAAGCAAGTGAATAGTGAGAGGATGTTAGAGAAATGCTATGCTGCTTAATGACAGCCTTTATGAGGACAGGCAGATGTGATGGACAGATGGGTGGACTAACAGAACTAAATGCATTATTAGCTGCTCAGACATTTGTTGAATGTCAGCCAAAACTACTGAATCATAGTAATTGACCATTGTTAAACATCTCCCATGGGGAGAACAGCTACATGCATAACCAAAATGTGTAACATTCTGGTTAAGATGCAGAGACAGAAAAATGATTGTACCAACTCGTATAAACCACATCGTAAAGTGTCAAAAAACTTTGTTTGCTTTTAAAATATCTGTGTGAGTTTCAATTACTCATCTACCTACTTAATATAATACTATTTCAAAAATATTTATATAATGAGTTCCTTCCTCTACACATCAGGAAAAACAATACCTGGGATTTTTATTATGCCCTCCAATCAAATAGTTTAGAAACTTCTGAAATAAGGCTCTTATTTAATCTCTAATATTTATTATATTTCTCACTGGAATGCAGCCACTACAAATGGAATGCTGTATATGTCTAACGGTATTCAGTATAGGGCTGTTCCTTGTAAAGTGTAAAATCATACTTATTTGTTCTCTGGTGTGTGCTGATGTATGAATTAAATCACTGACTATATTTACAGAATAAATAATAATGTATTTTTGTCCTGACCCCCTTAAAATTAAACTGCACCTCTCTAATATGCAGAGACTAATTGGAAATGGACTGTAGCACCTCTGAAGGAGGTCATAGAGTGAGGCACAGCACAACAGTGAGTAATACTTGAGAAGAAAAAGTGATCTGCCTTCTAACATGACAAGAATGATTTGCAGTTAATAATAGAGGGAGTAAAGGCCAGTCTTTTCAGTTACCCTTGGCTTCACCTAGGACAAAATAAAAAATCACTTTAGTTGCTGTGAGCTACTTGCCTTTTTCCCAATCATTATTGCTTAGTTATAACTTAGTGATAAAATCTGTCATTACTGACTTTATTGACATTAAAGTTGATTTATTTGCATGCCTGGTGAATAAGAACTGCATTATGCTGGCTTTCAGATTGCTTGCGTACTCAAGATAGTAAGTGCATCACTGACTTAATTGTCTTTTGCTGGTTCACTTACTCTCTAATCTCAGTTTGAAAATAATATTGGGTCAAATTCAACCTTGGCATAAGTCCACTGCCTTCAGTGGCAGTTCTCTAGAGAAGAATTTCATCCAGTAGAATCTGAACTGTCTATATGATAAAGATTTTTTTCCCCCTGCTATTGTATAATCTGTTTGTCAGAAAACAACAAAATCAAATAGTTTATTCAGTTGGTTAAGTAAGGACCCATCTTCCTCTATTTTAGGGTTCTAATATTAAAAATTTTACCATTTACACCTAATTTTTCTGTGGTATATGTTTATACTAGAAAAAAGAAGAAAATAAACACCAATTGAAAAAAATACAGTTTCATTGTAAAACAAACTACAATTAAGCAAGATTTAATTATTCACATAACCATACATTTCTGTAATGAGCTATTCCAGGAAAAAAAAGATTTTTTTTTTTTTAACTGTTTTTCCAACAGTTTCCTTTCACTTTCTGGAGAGTTCTTGACAAAGATATTTTGGTTCATAGTAGTCTATTCAGCTATTTACCTCGCCTATTTTCAACATATCTGGCCAAGACAAGAACTGGGAAAAATTATTTGCATTTCAAGATTTGGTTTGGTATCCCAGTTTTGGACTTTCAGCCAGCCCTTCTGAGATTCAAACTACTCACCTTCACTTGGACTTTAGTGTTAACATAGATGACATTGACCATAAGTATTTGAAATTGACTGAACTCTCATGAACAACAGAAAAAACATCCAGAAAACAAAACCTGTGAATTGTCTATATCAAGAATACCCAGAAGCCCTTCAGGCAAATATGCAAATAGAAATTCAAGCTGAATCATAGCAGCTTTTAAAAAATCACTTGAGAGTTCAGATCCGAAAATATCTACTATACTGATGGAAATGGTAACATTTTGACCTCAATTAAAATACATACTTTCCTGTGTATTTGTAAAGAGTAGCTGTGAAATTTCACACAGAAATGTGTTTAAAATGGAACATTGTTGACTGCATGTGTAGAGTGTTTGTTCAAAGATTTTCAGTATTAGTAGACAAATTTTGTCCAATGATAGAAAATAAAAATATGTCTGCATTGCAGGGACATTTACTACATTATATTTGCCAAACAAATTCTCATTGAATTTCACTGGAGTTTTTACTCTTTATAAAACCAATTTCTGTCTCTTTAGTGGGTATAATAAGATGAAGCTTACTGAGGTAATGAAAAATGTGTCATTAAATACTCTTGCAATAATTAATCAATAAACTTATGAAGTGACTTCTCTGCTGAAACATCTTCTGTTTCTCAAATTTTCTAGTTAAATACAGTTAATCACCTACCACCCAGGACTTCAATCTTTTTTGCTTTGTTTTGAAAAAACTATTACCTGACTATTTTAAGGTGTTCCCTGTGTGCCTAGACTCTACTACACTAAAAGAGTCTAAGAGATTTTTGGTTTCTAGTTTTGTTTGGTTTATGGTGCCAAAAGAGCAGACCAAATTAATTGTATGGTACAGCTGGAGGAAAACTCAGAATTTCATTTAATTTTCTTACACCTGCAGAGAAGAATAGTGGGATATTTTTGACAGATGCTTGTACAATACCAGTGATGGAGATTCCACAGTCTCCACAGCAACATGCTCCACAAGTTCATTATCATCTTGGAAAGATTTTTTTAGTGCTTTGTGAAAATCTTTCTAGTGTAACTGGAAGATTTTATATTTGTTTTATGGTCTAATCTCAATAACCAGTGCAATGTAACAGTAGATAATTCAGGTGCATATATGTTAGTGTGTGAATACAATAATTTCTTGGCATGACTTTTAGATTTGTTGTCTTTTTTACTTTATTGGGTGAAATTTGCCCTAGTAGTATGAATTATTATGCATCATTCAACTTGTCCATTATTTACAATAATTTTACAATAAAATTTCTGTATCATTTACAGCACAAAAGAATGTTTCTAACTCATAAATCTTCCCCCATATCTTAGCTTCATGTTCTTCTGTATCATCTCTAGAACTTTTTTAATGGCAGGTCAGCAAACCATAAAAATGTAGTAACACATTTTCAATGTTCTGTCATTCTTCAATTGAACTTATCATTATATTTGCTTTGCATTCTCATTTTTTTTCCTAGGAACATTGAAGAATTAAATATATTACACATGAAATCTTCTTTAAATATATTGCCCATCATGAATGGGAAATGAATGCCCATCATATTCTTTTTCTTATTGATTGATGTTAATTTAGGAGGTGTCAATATAGATAAATATATTTGATAGATAAATTAATGTAAAGTAGCCAAATCCAACAGTCACCTTTGCTTATGCTTTAGGAATTCTCTTTATTGTTATGACAGCTAATTCTCTGTCTTGTTTATGCATAAGATTCTTTGTTAGCTTTTAAATTCTTGACCTACATAATTTTCAGAAAGAGATTTCAGTCCATCTTCCTATTTTCCCTTTTCTTCAGGACATTAATAAGTGTGTAATAAATGTGTCAAGTACCACTACTGTTAGAAAGAATACAAGGGCATCTCTTTATTAACCTTCTTCCATGTTGAAAATGAACACTTATATCTATTCTCTGTTTTCCTATCTCTGAGCCATTTTCTAATATGAAACAGAACTTTTATAATTTATTCAGCGGCTCCTGTTTCCTTAATAGTCTCCTGTGAAGTATTTTTTCAAAGACATCTTAAAAGTCCAAATAAATTCTTTTTATTAATGGGTAATTTTTTTCTATTAACTCTCTGCTGTGTTTTCTATATTGATACAAAGCAGTTGTATGCATTCCAGTGTAAGTGAGAAAACTGGTGCTTTCTTAATTACTTTCAGTTTAAATAAGCCCTAGTTTAATCAAGTGGGAAGGTTCAGATTCTGGTGTCCTTCATCATTTTGAGAAAGATGGGTATTGGAAACATATTGTACAAGCTAGCCAGCCCCTTTTCTTAAACAGCAGAGGACTTTTTGCCCATTTTGGATATTAATATAATGTAAGGTGCACTATTGCCTAGGACTATTTAATCTCAGTATCCAAACTTTTGCCATGCAAACTTCTGCCATCCTAACCTTTCAAATTAAGTGCAATACTGAAAATATTGTTAACAACAATCCTAATCAATGCAACAAATTTTACTTATTACAGGAAAGAATGACTTAAAATATTGTTTTAGTTTACTTGTACAGTTTTAAGTATGTGGCCTTTCTTACTCTTGCAGTATCATTACAGTACTCACAAACAATTGTTTAGAATTTCTTCTAACTCAGTGATCTATCAGATTAGTTATTAGTCAGTATGTCTTCAAAAGTATTTACTTTGCTGTGGAAATATTCTGCACTGTTGTGCTTCAGAAGTTTTTGAAGTTCCTTAAATGGGTGATAAATAGCTTGCTAAATACTCTAATTTCAAGAGACAGTGAGCAGAGTCAGTATGCATCTACACCTTATGAAATGATAGCTACTTAGTAGAAGCAGGAATTCGTACCTGTCACTTCCATGAAACACAAAATAAGATGTCTAAGGCAGCAGCTCAGCAAACTCAATGAAAAAATAAGGAAATTTCCTATCCAATGGGAAAGAAGGACCTGTGTCTTGCATGACAATGTGTTGTGTGTCCTGCTTTTGTCCCTCAGCTTACAAATATATTACAAAGACTCCCATTTATTGGTGTTGGAAAACAACAGGAGAACAGGAAAGCATGGATGTTGCTCTAATGACAGCTGTATTTCTCCTGCTGCTCCAGAGCAAGACTCTAGGCAGAGCTCAGAGCTCAGGGAGTTTCCACCAATCTTCCTTGCCAAGTGTATGAAGCGGATGATTATATTGTTTTGTTTGCTACTTTGTAGAGGCTGGATTTCATGTAATCACTGCAAGCCTCTGGTGCTTTATTAATGGGTAAGACTTTGCCTTCTATATTTTTCTGTTACTGTTTGTTCTTTTGCTTTTCTGGTATTTCAATTAAATAACTTTATTTGTGTAAAGGCCTCTCCTTTTGTTTTTCCAGTTTCTAATATCTTTCAACTGAATTCTACAAAGCAACAATGTGAGAGGATAATAGGAGTGGTTATAGCATTTCACTGATATTGTAGGATTATCTAAACAGTTTCATATAATCTCCTCTGTTCCACCAAAAATAGAATCCTTAATTTTCTTTTATCTGTTGTTGAAGTATTCTGTTGAGAAAAAAAAATATTTGTGAAATTCTAATTATACTAGAAAGAAAGACGCTCCAAGTAAACTGTGTTTCCATTTTTTCTAGGTCTTTCTCTCCCAAAAACACCACTTTGATTAAATAAACCTTGTGACGCAGTGCCGTCACGAGAGAGATGCAGTGATCACCATGGAGTAGAAGTGGGAAAAGAGGAAGTTTAATTTTTCTTGCAACTTATCTAGATTGCTAGAGAAGAGACCAAATTGGAAGATTGAAGTTCAGCCTCTTCAATTCCACTGGTCTTAGAAAGTGTCTATCAATTGTCCTTTCACAGAAAGGAATGCAAACAAGATAAAGAATTCTGAAAACATTACTTTGTTTACATAAAATTTCTGACTCCAAGAACTTGAAGGCTGGAAGGCAAGACAACAAAACCTCATCATGTAAAATGTTTGTATCCCTATTGTCTATGAAATACAGGGTTGAGAGAGAAGGCTTGCTCAGCTCTAGTTTTAAAGAGTCGGTTGAATTCAGCACAGCTGGACGGATGATACTGAATGTCATATAATTAGGCTGCAGTCTGTTTTAGGAGAAAATTCTTCTGAAATCTGGTACATACAACACTAAGAACTTTTATTTCTGTCATTCATCACTGAACTCTAGGAGTACCTAATAAGTACCTAATAAATATTAACAAAAATAATTTTTATTACTTTGGTTGGTAGTGCTCTGAGATTCATTCTATTTTACTACACATACCTAAGACTTACCATTTGGTCCCAATACCTAATTTCAAGAACAGCATCAAGTTTAACTGTTTCTTCAAGAGACTCTGTTAAATCAATTTTGCATTGTAAACAAGAAAATTTCTTTCTTATTTGCTCTCTTATAGCTATTTCATTTATTCAAGCTAAGAGAACCTGAAAATGCAATTTCCTCCTTCCTCTTCATGTAGGTCTTCTCTTATCTCAGGCAATGAAAATTGAATGTCAGTCCTATTTTAGTTGAAGTCAGTTTCCCTTTTAAACTTGCCGTGGTACAATCTCTTGGTTGTAAGTACTGTAACAAAATTAAAAAGAAAGCATGTTTTACTTTGAAATTATAATACTCTCTTGGCTGTAGGATTTATGAAAGGAAAGCCAAAAAAAGTCCCCTTCTATATATATAGTGAGAATTATTAGGAAAAAATCAGTAAAGTAGTGGAAAGGAGAGATAAGTTTTCCCTTGTTTTTTTTCTTTCAACTTAAAACACATCTGTACACAAAATCTCCCCACTACTAAGCAACTTATTGGACAGAGGGACGCTCTTTATTTGTATTATTTTTTGTAAATACATTGTGTATAGCAGAAGAAAAGACAAACTAGAATGTGTTTTTAATTTAGTTAAGAAACTACAGAAGAGCTCCTTGTATGTTGAGGCTTTCTAAGATGACTTTTCTACAACTAAGTTAAACACCATCTATAGAGGACATTACAAAATAGGAACTTGGCTAGTTTTCTAATAAAAATATTGGTCAACATTTTTTTAACAAACTGGAAAAAGAACTAGTTGCTTATGGAAATAGAAAAAATAAACTGTGACTCAAAATCCTTTATCTCTCCATGGGTGATATCCATGGTGATTCATTATGATTAATTAAGAATTTTTTTGTACTTATTATTTTTTGTAGAGACATAATGCATGCTTTTATTTATAATTCTATATTGGCAGTTTCATAACTCATTCATCCACCAGAGATTGCAATTTTTCTTTCACAGCTGAAAGGTGCCATACAAATATGAGTTATTTATATGAATAAAATGCCTTGAGGCATATAGAGGTTTCACATGGACACATGGTGAAAACTGCCAGGTACAGAAAGAATTTTGATATACACAGTGTTTCAGACAGTTTCTAATTTAAAATTCTGTAGGGAAGATACTGGCAGAATTAATCAATTTCTAGCTATATTCTTTCCTTCCCTTGAAGCCATTACTATATTCTGGCAGGATTTCATGTAACCCCTTCTGGAAAAAGATGACTTGGTCTCTAAGATTGCTGTTAAACATGAACTGTAATAGTTTTCTGAAAGTTGAAACATGCTGGTAGAATGGCAAACAAGCACATAGAATCTTCTAAGCCTCAATTTCTCTCTAATCAATTCTTTCCAATTAATTTGCAAAAGAAAATGGTTCTATCGTTGATTCTTTTACGGAATAGAGTAAAGTCTATTGTCCACTTCCACTTGAAAATTCTTTGCCTCCACTTGCAGGAATCCTCCCAAGTGTTATGGTGGGGGAATTCTTTCACAACAGGAATTAGTCTCAGAAATGAAACAGAAGTTCAGTATTGCACTGTTACTCAACTCCTGATGCTCAACAGACAGATCAAAAAGATGAACAGACAATTACAGATATATAGCAAAAATGTGATATTCTTGTGCTTCTGATAAATATGCATTGAAGACAGGAATGAGATATTTAAAGTACATCTACACTAGTTGGGTACAGCAAAAGTCAGAGTTAAAAATATTAATGTCCAGGTAGTGCAAATATCTATAATTTAACAGACAAAGCTAAAAGGTCAAGTGCTTGGGAACTGAAGATAGATAGCTGTAAATGGCTTGATATTTTTACTCAACTTCTCTAATGATTTTTTCCATAATATTTCACTACATATTTTTAGTTTTGACTGACTGCATATATTTATGTGTATTTTGTCATCTCTTAGAGGTAATCTATACGGGTCATGAAAGAAGAGTTAAAGTTACATGAAGCTTTAGTTATAGCTAACTTTCACCAATTCACCTCAGTTATAGACTTAATTCAGCAGTCTTTATACACTCTTTGAAAGAATTGGCAACAGAATAAAATACAAGTAAAAGCTACAAATTTTTACCCAAGAATACTCAAGAGAATGAACATAATAATACATATGCTACACAATTAAAATGTCCCTTTATTATTTGCTTAATTTGATTTTTTTTCCCAAGTCATTAAATTTTTTTCCTTTGCTCTGTGTTAAGGTCATCTGTGGAATTAAAACTTGGCAGTCTAAAATATGAATCTGATACAACCGATGGCTCCATTGTATCCTCCCTCAGAATAATCTGTCTGGTCTCATATCAACGTCCATTGCATCTGATACTGCAATAGAGAAGATTGTTTGTGCAGGTTTGGTATGTTCTTCCTGAATGAACATACGTTGTAAGTTTGAGTTTTAATTTACTAGAACCTACAACACTCTGCTAAAATAGAAAGAGTTGTTCTGAGTCAATAAATACTCTATTGAAATGGGGTACACCTTCTTTTATGACAAATAGCAGTAAATTAGGCAGAAAATTCAGTAATACTAACTTTTAAATCCGTACTGAATTTGTCTTTCAATAGAGAAGAGTTAATCAAGTATAACTTGTCTTATTTGGGCATTAAGTCATATAGTAGTAGTCATATAGTCATGCACAGTGAAAAGTATAGGGAGCTGTGTTTTATATACATTTTACTAGAATTTATGTCTTTCTGTATTTTACCTCAATAACTCTTTTAAAACTTTTAGAGAAACATCAGGTAGGAGAGAGAACTGTTCCCCATAGAACCTTGTCAAATAAGAAAGATCTGAAGCTGGAGTTTTCTTGGCATACTTTTTGGATACATTCCTCAGGAAGGCCCTAAATCATCTAAGCAATTCACTTGATTCCTGGCATTTCTGTCAGGCAGAAAAAAAAAGTGATTTTAGTGTTGAGAGAGTTAATGTTGCAGAAAAGCTGTGAAAGACAAGAACGGATGTCTGCCCATCATAATTTATCAAGTCTACTAAGGCTGTTTCCTTCCCCTCTCCAAACATAAGAATAGAGGCTACCAAGTGTTAAACATTTGTATCTGATAGATGAATTTCCTGTTGGCTAGGTTTTATTTAAATGTTATCTTCAAATCAGAGTGTGGCTAGGCTAGGAATAACATGCAGAAAGGGTTATTGTCTGTCCATTTTTGCCAATGTTGAATAGGAGCTTCAGAGCAATTTGTGATGAAAACTAACAGGCAAGTTTTGGCTATAGAAATCTATCCTACACATCAACAATGATGCCCACACGTCACAGATTCTTCTGCAGAAATCTCTGCACTGTTTATTTACATAGTGTAACCTGCAAGAAAAAAAATGCAAAAAAATGTTGAGCTATTAACTATTTTTCAAAATATATATTGCAGAGAATTTATTTAAGAGTTGAGAAAAGAAATTCTGCAGTGTTTTACTTCATCACACTTCACAATTGGGAGTATCAGATCTCATCTCTCCTATATTAAAGTATCTTCTGGTCTGATTGATTTCAGTTTAAACTCTGGTTTTATTGAAGTGTCAGAAAATCCTATTGCTGTGATGTTACCCACAGAAAAATATGGTTGGTTATTTTTTGTTTCTCTGATACATTATCATAAAAAATTCTCCTAGTGCCTCCTAGCCCAGATTTGTTTTCTGATGTGCAGTTCTCATCCTAGTTATTGTTCAGACACATATCTTTTTTTTGACTTTGTAATTGTGGCATTTTAATATTGAGTGTGTCTGATTGGGAAGTGATGAAACAAATATGCAACATAGTGTTCAGTAGTGAATAAAATCACATACTGATCAATAACATAATTGGAAAGAAGTGACAAAACAGTGAGCATAAGTTTGTGTCAATATGGCACCATATATAAAAATAGCTCCCAGAGGTGTTTTCCCCCCAAAATGGCCAAGATTGAGGTGTGCAGGTCGAGTCCCTTGTGCTGCCTTAAAGAAACCACAACTGTTCAGTAGCAGTACAACAGATGTTCAAAAGAATTGTTAGCAATCTAAATGTAGGTGAGGGCAGATGCACCATTTCTACTACACATAACTTTGGGGGAGAGGGTGTTTTAAAGAAAATCAATAATGAGTAGATCTCTATACAAATTATTCCTCTAATTATATTTAAAGGGTAGATTAAGATTCTTTGCTTCAGTGATTGTGGTTGAGATAAGGTGGACAAGTGATGAGAGGAGCTATTAGAATAACCATGCATGACTGACTTGGCAAGTATTAGTCTATCGATGGGAATGCAGTGTAAGAGAGAAGCTTGTGCCAAAGACTGCCCTACTCTTTTTTTGTGCTTTTCACTAAGGCCATCAAGATAAAGCAAAAGTAAAATAACTAGATAGGTCTAAAGGACATAAGGAAATCCTGTTTTCATGTTAACCAATATATCAGTGACATGTTGCAGCATAACTTTTGTAATTCTTTCAAGAACTTTACTGACATTGCCACAGGTGGGTACTCTCTGTGAAGAAACACTTTATGGGACCTGAATAGTTCTTTCAGGCACTGTGACATATTGATGACAAGGCATGCAAAACATTATCACTGGTGGGGAATACTTTGCTTCAGGATGATCTCAGAAAGAGGAGTCAGGGGTGTGGAAGACTGTTTTCCTCAAGAACGTGACCACAAAATTATGTATGTAATTTTCACTTTGCCTTCATGACTTACCCTCACAATAGATAATCTTGTATTAATATTGGAATAGTTGGCATTCTATAAGCATTTATTTTAAAAGGATAGGAAACTTTGAAAATCATCTGTATTAGTACTAGAATTTTAAAAGCCTTGACAACTTGTTTGACTTTTCATATCTTTTTGAAAACCATCATATGTCACATGGAGTAGCAGTGTGCAATAAAGGAATGAATAAAAAGATGGAAATTGATTTATAGTCCTGCTTTCTGGAATGTCCAAATGATATTTCTGTGATTTTCTTGTTTCTTATTTGCATATGCTTTTGGTAAGAAAAATACAAACATGTATTAGGTTTTCTTTAAAATCAAATGTCTGAGATTTTTTTCAGGTTTGCAAATATATATATATATATTTATATACAGGTCTTTGAACTGGTAATAACTGCTGCATGATTTCATTCTCAGCTGTATCTCTGCTTTGAAAGGCACACAGGATATAGGTCACTGTGAATATGTGTAGAAATCCAAGATATGTTTCCTTTACTTAAGCATGTACTATATGCTGTCAAAACGCGGAAGTAACAGCATCTTGGGCTTATCTGGATGGATTCTTGCACAGCTGTCTACTGGTGGTCTCTCATAAAATTGATACCAAAAAATGAAATGTGTCACATCAGATACTTCAGTCTCTTTTTGAGGCAATTTTCACAAAATTAGCAAGACCTCTCAGAAACTTCTGGAAACTGGTTTGTAACCCTCTTACATCAGTACACTCCATTTCCCAGCTTATTGTCACTTTCTGGGAAGTCTGAAAGCATGTAGTTTCTCCCATTGAGGCATAACTACTGTGGAGATGGTACCACCAAACACTCATGAGATTTACCAGTCCTGTCTCTTTTCTACTCCCTTGCCTTTGGCACACATCACAGTTTGTCTCTGGTCTGCTAAGAACAGAATGTGGCTTGTCTTTAGCTCTTCTTCTACCCACTGTGTCAAATGGATTGGGAAAGTTAAGTCATGGGACATTTGAAGCAAGCCATAGAACTGTAAGAACATGTCAGTGTTAGGTGATATAGAACAAAGTCCAGAAAAGACAGGTATAATAAGACATGGCATTTCTTCAGAGAATGTGAAACTTCCTGAATCCCAAATAATCCTTATTGTGCAGCTTTGCAATTAATACAGTATGACACTTAGCGCAGTAATTTAAGCTACATTTAGTCATGAACTTGCAGCCACGTTTTACCTCTGAAGCTGTACATAATCACCCATGCTATCTGTATGTAAACACATGCACTCTCTCCTTCCCTCTATTTCTAGCTTCCTCTGGTTCAAAATTGCCTATTCTTTACAGAAGGCTTTACATAAACATAAGCTGAGGGTATGTTTTCCATCAGCCCCCGCTATTTGCCATCCAGACAAAGAAGATAACATTTTCATTCTCATTTGTTTAGGGCTGGTCATCGTATTTCTGCTTTAGAAAGTACATCTGCTCTCCTCTAAATTAATGCCATCAATGTACTAAACAATGCAGTTCTGTGTCTGATATATTGTGAGACAAAACAGAACAAAGCAGAGACAAAAATGAAGCATCTCTGTGAGTTACAGGGGACAATCAATTAGATTCATCATCTGTTTTACATTCTAGTCACTGCTTTTAAAAAAGAGGAGTGTATAATACCATGGCAACAGTTGGAACTGCAATTCTTTATGGTATATAATCATTATGGATTCTTCAGCATTCCCTGAAAATTGATATAAAAAGTCACAAGCGTTGTACTACCTACTATGCTGATTAAATGACAAGTTTGTAATTTACAAGTGCCTTATTGCCATGGGAAGGCAATCATACAACCCTGTTTTCTAACTCAAGGGTTTTTGAAACATGCTGCATGATTTCTAGTTGTGCTGCAAGCTAAGATTAAATTGAAAAGGATAGCATGTAGATTTTTCAACATGGTGTTGACATTTACTAGCCAATCAAATATTGCAACTTTCCTACATGACAGCAGATGTTGACCTTTCAAGCTTTTTCTATCTGCTTTCACGCATTACCTGCAGAAATTAACATTAACTCACTTCTTGCTCCTTGCTGCTATTAATGTCAGCTGGGAATTGAGAATCATGAATTCATTTATTACACAGAATGGAGACTTGTTTTATACTCTAAGCACAGAAGGGCTGCTCCTGGGAGCTGGTATTTTTGGAAGCTGCTTCAACTACCTTTGTGGTTGAGGGATAGCTGGGAGCTATGGTGTAGAAAATGTCACTGGCAACAAGAGCAGAAAGAGACAGTGGAGGACGGATTCAAGGAGAAAGCTGGGGGCCAAATACTTGCAAATAGAATTGCATAAAAAAGCTTAAAGTCTAAAATGAAACACTTAAAGCTATTCTAATGGAGTGCAAAACTAGATGCAAGGTACCAATGTCCCTTTGACTTGTTAACTGAACTATGGAAATGTAAGTCTGCATAATACACTGCCTGGTAACAAGAAGCTTCAGGGGGTTACGCAGCGTTGCCCGAGGCTCTCTGGTATTATACTCTGAGGGAAATATTAACTTTGGTAGAGATGTCTCCTGCAATCTGAATAAGATTTTGATAGAATTTCAGCCAATCATGAAATCATGTGTTTAAAAAGCAACAAGAAGAAAGAAAATAAGAGAAGCATTTTCTGTCTTATCCTTTTCTTATGATAGGAGGAAAAGCTTCTTTCAGGTACCTACAGAAACATTATCATCACAAAGGAAAAGGCAATATCTACAATTATAACAGCATTCCTGCAAACATCAACCTGTTTATATGTTATTTGTGTTATATATGTAACTTACCAATGCAATTGGTCACTCTACTTGAAATAAATATGAGTTTCATGCATGCATATTTCTAACTTTTTACTAATACATTCCAAAGAGGTATCTCATTAAACAACAAATACTTGCAAGTTACATGAATTCCAGTCAATATTCCAAATTAACAAAAAAACCCTGCAGTCATAACTGGATAGAAGCTTCTCAGTCATGGGCCCTGATCCTCATAGAGTACTTCAACCACCCTGATGTCCTGGAGGAACCTAGAACCAATAATATTGATCTGAAGACAAATAACTATCCAAGCCAGATCCAGTACACCATGAGATGCTAAAGTTCAGGATCCTGAGATGAGGGAACCAGGTAAATAGTAGGATCATAATCCTGGAATTCAGGACAGCAGAATTTGGTCTTTTCAGAGACCTACTTTGAAGAATACCACAGCAGGCAGTTTTGCAGAGAAGATAGGTTTAGAATAACTGATTGATTTTTTGATGCTTATTGTCCCCAAACTCAAGAATAGTCCATTCCAATGATCAGAAAGCCAAGAAAGATGATAGGATACCTGGATAGATGGATCTGCTGACAAAACTAGGACACATGAAAACGGATAAAGTTGGTGGAAACAGGGTCAGGAATATGGAAACCTTTCCCAAGTGTGCAGGGATGGGGCTGGGAAAGCAAAAGTCCACCTTGAGTTAAGGCTTGAAAACAATGTGAAGGGCAGCAAGAAAGCTTTACATAGGTAATTCAGCAGTTAAAGGAAGATTAAGAAAAGGTGGGTCCACTGCTGAATTGGGCAAATGATCTGGTGAGATCTGATATGGAAGATGCCTTCTTCATATATATCTTTACTGATGAGATTTGCCTTCAGGAATCCCAGATCTCTGGGAAAGTCTTGAACAAGGAAGGCTTACAATATGTAGATGAGCATCAGATGAGTGAATGTTTAAAGCAACTGAACATGAACAGTCTGTGGGAAATGATGGGATGCACTAACAAGTGTTGAGAGAACTTTCTGATGTCATTTCCTGGTGATTCTTGATTATCACAAAAAGGTTCTGTCAAAAGGTTCCTGGGGACTGTGAGAAAGGGAAAGAAGAGGGAACCAGAAATACAGATCATCCAGCCTAACCCTGATCCCTGGGAAGGTGATGGAGCAAATCTTCCTGAAAACCATTTACAAATATATGAAAGACAGGAATGTGATTAGGAGTAGGCAGCATTGATTTACAAAGAAACCATTCTTGACCTGCCTGATATCCCATGACGAGATAACTTGTCAGTGGACAAGAGAAGAGCAGCAGAGGTTTATCTTAACTTAAGCAGAGTTTTCAACACTGTCTCTCATAACAGCCTTGTTCACAAACTGATAAAGAATGGTTTAGACAAATGACCATTGAAGTGGGTTGAAAAGTGGCTGAATTGCCAGGACAGCAGCACAAAGTCCAGCAGAAAGTCAGTCCTAATGGCTTACCTCAAGATTTTTTCCTGATATCAATATCCTTTAAAAACTTCATTAATGACATGGATGGGGGAACAGAACACGCCCTCTGTAGTCCTCTGGGAGAACTGAAACACCAGAGGGGGTGCTGATGTTCAGAGACCTTGAAAGGCAACAAATGGGCCAATATGAACATTTTGGAATCTGGAAATCAACTTTGCAGAAAGTAGGGGGGGATACTATTGCACAAAGAACTATCCTGGATTAAATTAGGAACAGCATTACTACCTGGACTTAGCAGGGAAGTTCCTTCCCTCCTGCTCAGAATTGGTGAGACCAAATCTGGAGGGTTGTGTTCAGTGCTGGGCTCTACAGCACAACACAGATGTTGACATACTGAAGCAAGTATGAAGGCAATTATACTCTGCAGTAGGTTGCTGAGAAAGGTTGGTGAGTCTATATTCCTGGAGACTTCTGAAACCTAACTGGATATCATCCTGAGCAATCTGCCCTAGTTGGCTCTCCACTGAGCAAGACGACTGGACTGAGCAATGATTCCCAGAAGTCCTAACATGCTATGTGAGTCTGTGAAAAATGATTTAGCAGATTAAGAGATTGAGTCAAAGTCCAAGGCTTCTCATCAGATTTCTATGTTGTGGTCGCCAAGTTAGTTTCCCTCAAACAACAGAATAATTAGTAAGTAAAACTTCTCACAAAACCCAGGAAGACACCTGTGTGAGTGGTATTCCTTTCTGCTAGCACTTAACATATTCTCCACATCAGTGGAGGGTATGCACTGTAGCTACGAATACAAAAAGAAAAGTTCTAGAAATACACGTGTGCTTCAGCTTCATTTTACTAGTAGCTCTAAAGTTTATGAAAAATTAATAACCCTTAATATTGTACCAGGTAGAGATGGATTAACTTGGAGGCTGGAATTTCCCATAAAACCATCCCAATAGTTGGTTGTCAACCCCCAACTGGACCTATAAAACCAATTTGACCCTACTGTTACAGAAGAGCAGTAATATGATCATTGTGAAATTGTTGGAGTCTGAACTTCAGCTTGTTCTGTAGGGGCCTGATTGATAGCAATTACACTGGTAATTGAGTTCTTATTTCCTGTAGGGGCTATCACTGATAGCAGGATAGAATTTGAAGAAGGGGGGAACGATGTTAATGATTAGTTGTAGTATTTATTGTGTCAAAGACAAAGATTTGTAGATATGATATAAAAGTGCTTGCATCAGGGTAAAAGTCAATTAAGCAGATGAAAGAGGAACAAACTGCTTTCCTTTGTGCCATGGGTTTTCCCACAATTATTTTTTGCAAATTTTTTTTCTGAAACAGCTGGGAAAAGTTAGTGGACAGTATATGTCCTAGGAGGCTGATAGTCTTCCAGTGTTCCCTGGACTTATGATTTGGTCTCTCAGATAACAACAGCAGCAGGAACAACAATAGCATATAAAATTAAACATATAAATTTAATCTGATTATATTACTACTGACCAGTTATTTGAGGAAAATATAAAGCTGGATCATGGTACCATGCAAAATATAAAGACTCACTTCTCTGTTAAGAAACACTAATCTACATCTAATTTGCCATTCATGACTAATTCCTCCCAGCAGGAAAGAAAGTGAGATGTAATATGGTTTAATTTTAGTCTGCAGGCTGTCTATTCTCAAACAAAATCAGAGCTTGCTCTCCAATTTTCAAGTGAGAGAGAATAGGCTAAATAGTATGGGTACCAACATGTATTAAAAAACTTATTAATAATGGGTAAGACCATTTCTAAGGACAGGAAGAAGAATTCATGACCATTGAATGCAGCTGCTGTTGATGTGGCCCATCCCAAAAGTCTCTAAAACATCTCCTCAATGTACATTTATTTGCTTTGGACACTTGCATCATGGAAAGGCTGTAGATGATATCCATGTCAGTAAATATTGCCATACTGGCCTTCCACAAACACTGAGTTGAGTTAGTAGGACTCAGCAGCTATTTTCTGCCTCCTGGATGTCAAAAGTCAACAAGAGCAATGAATTTTTAAGATGCTGAGAGAGATTAACTTGCTGACACTTGTAAAATGGAATATTAGAATTGTACCTAAATATATATATATATAGTGGATGAGGATACACCTCTGCTCTCTGACCAGTCTTTTAAGACTGTATGAGCCTACATCACACAAAATCTGACTGATATAGTAGCTAAAGAAAAAGCTGGCTTTAGAAGGCCTCAGGTATCTTCTTTACTGTACCCTTCTTTCCCAGACAATTCCTAACATGACAGATTTTGTGGGCATCTAACCAGTGCACAAGAAGGGTCTTCCTGAAATTAAGGTTTTTCTTCAAGCAGAAGGAATAATAAAATTTTAAGTTCTCTTTTGTCACACCAGTCAACATCCTCTCTAAAGTCACCCTGCATTAATGCCACTAAGAGTTGACAGTCCTTATCAGAAGAAATAAAAGAATGAAGGCCCCAAAAAGCTGAGAGCTGAGAGAATGCCAGACAATTCTAAATTACCCTTATTTATTTTTCAAATATGGTTTCATTTTAGTTGGAATGGAACTGACTGGTGAAACAATTGCTGAAAAGAATCTACTGGAATTTACAACTTGTCTGAGTACACCAAAAATAACCCCACTCTAAAAGCTTTTGGGCAAGAGTGGTCATACACAGCCTCTCAATGCCTGTGACCATCTGGCATGTGATGACAAGAGTCCTCCCAAAGGCAGAATAACTGAAAAAGACCTCTCTGCTGAAACCTGCCAAGGCCTCCACAATCACAGCTGAGTTCTGTTGCCAAGTGAAGTTTTCACTTTTTCTGCTTGAATACACTGACTAATCAATCTTTGACTTTATGGTTAGTTTATAGTCTGCAGGATGTAGACACCCTCCTGCATAGTTCAAGAAAACTGTCTGCATTAGTGAATAATTTCCAAGAGAATGAAGAAAAACATTTCAAATGGTTGCAAGCACCTGTTTGATTTGTGAACATTAGACTGCTAGTGGTTGTCTCACATATTTCTTGGGCAAAATATATATTGGCCTCCTCTCTTCAGTCAGTGTTTTTGTTCCAGTCATTTCTGCTCCCATTCATTTTACCCTGGTGGTTACTGCTATACCTCAGGAAAATGACAACAGACATACGTGTTAGAACTCTTTGGTGGGACCTTAGTAACGATGTGACAAGACAAGCGTAGCTTGACAACTTATTGGAAGTTGCATTTAATCATCAAAACATTCAGTGTAGAAATCAGCAAGTTTTGAAGGGAATGAATGGCTTAAATCTGCAGTTTTAGGAAGCTTTATATTATGTTCCTAGCTAAGGAATCTAATCCACATGTTTCTAATTTCCCATTTAGTCTCCAACCCAAATTTGCTTATAAAGTTAACCAAAGTGGACTGTTATAACATCTAATTCTTTCTCAGAACTGTACACTCATTCACATGCCCCATATAATTTTTTACTTCTGTCTTAGCATTACTTATGAATTTGTTTATCAGCATAGTGTTTTGTTATTTCTGTAAGTTTCTTTCATTTCTGCTCTGAATTCATTATAGTTTACCAAAGCAAACCCCAAAGCTAACCTGAACTGAAAATGTAATGAACCACCCTCTGAGCCATTTATCAATTTAGGAAGTGTGAGAATATATATTACATGGCATATATAAGCATCACAGCATATAAACCAATTAATCTATAAGCAACCAGCAGTTCTTGACAAAATCATAAACATTGCTGAACATTTTCTTTCTTATTTTTCAACTGCTAAAGGTGACAGGTTTCCATAACAAACAAAGACAAGTTTAGAAATAAAACTGATGAAATAAAACTGAGATGTTAAAGAAATCTATCCATAGTGCACAGAGATGGCTATTGACATAAGAGCAACAACTAAATCAATGACTAGAACTCAGTGATTCAGATCATCAGGCTGCTATTTATTAGGGCTTAATTAGAAATACCTAATGGTTTTGTCTTTTCTGTGCAAATCTAACAATATACTAGATCACAAAATCCAGCAGAAAACTGAAATAATAGTTCACATTATTTAACACTCACTGATTGTCTTGGGAAGAAGGTAAGCAGGTTGTGTTCTGGTGTCTATATTTATGATGTCAACTGATGGTACACTGCTAAAAGAATATACTGCTATATTATTACCAACTGAGAATGAAAGATAAAAAACCTTTCATATGCAAAAACCTGTAGTGAAGCAATTTAAAAATATGATATGAGAGACACACTAGAATTTTCTTGTAGTTTTTTAGTAAGTGTGCAGTTGAACTGTCGTCCATCTGCCACAATGCTGTTTACAGTGTACATATGTCATTTATTCTTGATTATGCTTTTAAAGGTAGCATATCTTCTCACATGTTATTTTATTGTGAAACTTGCAATGTGTTTTGACTGTCTGGACCTGTTAGAGAGAAAATTTAAGTCACATAATGATTTAAAAGATTTTATATTCTCTCTCCAGAATTCAGATCCTGTTTCTGTTTCTCTGACTAGCCTTATTTTATGATATTGAGAAATTTTTCACTGACCTGTTTTTTAAACTTTTATATATTTTATTTCTCATTTTTTCATTCACTTTTTAGTGGCTTTGATGATAACATTTCTGGGCACTACAGAAATTCAGCAGCCACATAACTGTTGTATATAGCCTAAGAATAAGAAAGGAAAAGAAGCTGTTTTCAGTTGTAGGCAGATTAAAACTGTTTTAAACTTCATGAAACATATTACCTAATATATGACAGGACAAATTTGGGGTTTTTATTTTTTTAAAATAGATTGAGATGCAAGGACTAGATCTGGAAATAATAATGCCTGACTTTTACCTATCTTTCCTTACAAAGATGATCACAGTTTTAAATTTGAGTGCATAAAAAGAGAACCTTATATCTATGCATGACAGTTGTATGGCATTATTCTCCAAATGTAAACAGAGTTGAGTTGAGAAAAATTGTCATAAAACCATGAAGTAGCTCATCAAATTTTCTAAGACACTGAAAAATCCTAAGAAATTTTGTTTTCCTGCAACTTTTTAAACCTGTAGGAAAAGTGTAATTGATATTTAAAAATTACGGAATTGCTTCATGGGATTTGTTTCTCAACAAGATTTTTTCTGAGAATGAAATTAGCAAAAATGGAGATTTATGAGATTTTAAAAGTACTAAAGTTAAGAGTAGATAATGATAATTGTCATTGATAATTTTCTTTTAAAAATGGATTTTATATAATTCTATCGGTTTAATCGATTGTAAGTAATTGTGTTTGTTGAGCATTAAGGGTGGCAGTCTGTACTTTCCTGTAGTTCTCACTATGAATTTTGCAAAGTAATAAATATTTTGATATAGTAGACAACCCCGTTATTGTTCATCGATGCAGTGACCCTCAGAAACTTATTTTGAAAAAGATATTATAAAATAGCAAAGTTTTTGTGCACTGCAATCTATGATGAAAGAGGTTTTATTTATAAAAACTTTAAAGATACAGTCCAGAATCAGTAAAAATAAAGAACCAGCTAATTATGGAGTAGCTAGCTATGAGCTGTTCTTGATCATATTATGATGATAATTTAGGTGTTTCTATGCTATTGTATACTAACAACAGACATGACCTTCTTCTACTACTTTGAAGATAAAATTGTGTCTTAATTTCATTGTTTAGTGGAAAGCTGGCAATATTAGAGCCACTAGCCTTTAAGACTTATATGGCTGACAAAGGTGACATCTATTTAAAGATATGTCCATCATCTTGAGTTTGTGGAAAACAGAATTATTTAGAACTATGGTAAGTCTTCCATTGAGTTAGGAATCAATGGTATTTCTGAATATTTGGGGTTTTGGTTTTTGTTTCTTTTTTTTTCTTTGTTTAAATGTTTCTTCTCTTTTATTATGAAGATGCAGACTAAGACTAAACTGTGAAACTGAAATATTTGTACTTTATCACTTTGATGGAATTCATAAGAATACTTTAATTACTACTTTAATTACTACTCTTTCTCACTTTAAATTTTCTCTTTTATGTATCTATACATTGAGGAGCTAAAGAATCTGATTCTCACATAAAATCTTCAAAGGTGTGCGATTCTTGGAAATGTGTTTTCCTGCTTTCCAGAAAACAGTAAATTTGGATATCCTCTGAAATAAGTCTCTGATATTCAGTCTACAATGAGAAATAGGGACCCAGTTTTCAACACCAAGCTGAAACAAGTCTCTGATTTTCTACTTATCAGCTTTTTCATTTTTAAAATAAGACTATGATAAAATTGTTTTAATAAAGCCTTTTGTGATCTGAAGGTAGAAATTTTATATCCAAGTATTTTTTGCTTACATTTAAAACGGACTCATATTTAATATTATTATTATGCTCTCATTGTTGACACTGAATTGACTCCTAGACGTCCATATTCAGCCACACTGATGCTTAGCTCTGCCAGGCTCAGAAATATACACATAAAATTTGAGATGTGGCTTGCCAAATTTTTGGCTGCAGACAATGAAAGTCAGGGTAAATAAATTGTTATAAACTGTTAGAAACTACTGCTGAAATCTCTAGGGATTTAAAAGACATTGGAGACAGAAAAAAGAAACAAAATATTTTGAAATCTTTGGTTTGACACCTTACAAAAAATGTGCATCCATGATAGGGAAGACTGAAATTGTTTTAGAACATTGTAATTTCAGACAAAAACATGGACTGGACATCAGCTCTAAATCCTAGAATGGAGGAAAATAGGGAGTAGTTATTCAGAAATTTTATCCTGTAAAGTGTCAGACAGTCACAGAGTGGTGTAGGCTGGAAGTGACCATTGGAGTTCATCTTGTCTGATACACCTGATCAAGCAACCTCAGCTAGAGCAGGCTGCCCAGGACCATGTCTAGGGGACTTCTGAATATCTTCAGTATTTTGCACATATTTACTTATTGTTTTCTTCTGTTAGGAACAATACAGAAAGCATTCTGTTTAGAGTTTTGTCATGAGATTCAGTTGAAATTGTTAGATGTAATAGAACTCACACAGAAATTGTAGTTTCCATGACTCCTTAGCAATACATGGTTTTAGTACAGACAGCACAGTGTGGTTAAATTTTATTTGGAGTACTTTCTATGAATGACTTAAGGGAAGATATTTTTCAATAGTGTTTGAAAATATGTCAGAACAAAGGTTTTGTTGGTTTTCAGTTCTCCATGTTGCTATTCCAGTGTTCATTTTTTACTTTTCTGAGACAGTAGTTTTAATTTTTTACTAGATGAAATTTAAAATAAAATAATAAAACTATATCTTGCATGTTAAAAGAGTTGCTGGTTTGGTTTTCCCTGTGCAGTTATTTTTCTCTAGTAGATCAAGAGAGAGTTTAACAAAGAATTGATTCAAGACACTTGCAGTAGAGCTTAGATAGGCAATAGAAAGTCCAGCAGATTCATTGCAGGAACCCAGCAAATATCTACAGAATCAAAAGTTTTTTTCACTTCTACTATAATCAGCAAATTTATCTTGAGATGAATATAGTTCAGTTCCTGATCTTGCTGATAAATAACCTTGTCCATGTTAAAGAATAGCAGAAATTCTTTTACTACCTCCAATTCTATGGATTGAGAGGGTTGAGGGGTAATGAAAACGTATGATCCTCAGTATAAATCTGGCAATTTATCAAAAATTCAGATGGGTGATAATATTATAGGACTGATGCTTAATACTTCATAGAAGTAAAATATTACCTTAATATTATTATTAGTCTGATCTAAGGACAATTTAATTCAGCTTAACTAAAACTGAATAATCCTCTCTTACTCATTTTGTGTAAGTTTAACTTCTGAATTCCATATACACAGCCAAAATTTTGATCTACATTTGTATTTTGGGGCATAATTTGATTTACCATTTCTCCTGTTTTTACACAAAACGTGCTAATGACATGTATAAAATTGAATACATATTCAAACAGCCAAAGAACAGATCTGAAGAATCCCTATTTGGCTGCAGCATGCAGGGCATATCTATCTCTGTTAGAAAAATGTCATTTCCCATATGAGCTGTGCTAATGTAGTACTTGTCATCCTAAGCTGCTTTTTGCTGTGCAGTTGGTCAGCCTATTGCACCTGCAAACTTTCTCTATAACCATCAAAAGACCAGTTTATGTCATAGCATTTTCAGAGCTTTTATCATCCAATCAAGCTAAAAATACTAAAAAAGCAGTTTTTCTTGCAATATTACAGCACCCCTGCTTCTGCCCCAGATGGAGATGAAGCTGAAGTGTGATTTCAAAAATGGCAAAGAAAATGCGTGACAGACAGAAATGACAAGGTTTTGTCTGCAGCTGGTGAGACAATGGAGTGAAAAGCCTTCCCATTGTCCCTAGGTAGGGTTGGGGTTATGTGTATAGGGTGTAATATGTGTAGGGTTAGCTATCCTGTGTTATCTGAACATACTTGTTGAGCTCAATCGGATAATAAGCGGAGAAGGCTCACATCATTTGTATATGTGTATTAACCTCTCAAAATGCATGCATGTTTAAATTTTTCCCCTATGATTCTGACATCTGTGAAACTAGGAAGCCAAATGTAGCAGTATCAAAATGATTTGATCATCCAGGCTGCAGTGGTAATACTTTGACAAGAGTTTTGTTCCTTCAGTTTAGAAGAACATAAAGCTACACTAATAAAGTTCTGGATATTTGACAGCAAAATTCTGATTAGATATTGGGGAAGAAAATGCAATGAGAGTAGTCAGCGATTGGAACAAATTTACCGTTGTTAAAGACATTAAAAAATCTGATCTACTTCATACCTGCTCTGAGTTGAGGGTTGAAGGAGAAAAACTTAAATCCCTCCCAGCCCAAATTATTGTGTGAATCTGTGATTCCATGCAAATAGATTGCATGAAGCTCTTATCTATTTGTTGGAAATAATTTCTGATAATAACATCAGACAAGATATCTAGGAAACATTTCTTGATGTTGTTCTGCCATAAAACTTTGGAACATTATTCTGTTTCAGTGAAGAGTTGTCTGCAGCTGTCTCAGTCCTACAAGAGAAAAAAAGATTTGGATGTGTAAACTGGAAAATGTTACCTCTCCTTAAATATGGTGATATAGAAATGTTTAAGCATTTAATTTTCTCTTTCTTGATCCATTGTGTTTCATGTTACCCTCAGGGAAAAAAATGGTTTGTCTAATTTTTCTTAGTGAAATGACATCACAGTCAACTAATTCCCTCCAATAGGGCTCTATCTTTCAATTTTTAACCTACCATCTGTTCAGTCTTACTTGCAGCCCCCTAAACTAATGAAAGGGATCAAAAGCCATTTGTTTTATTTTTGTTATTCTTGGCATTTATTTATATTTCAAACAGCTTTCACAAAAATATTACAAATTACTGATCTTAGAATATCATGGGAAGGTATCTAATGTTACAGTAATCCAATTCATAATGCTGACTTGTGTAGACAATATTGTATGCAATGATGGTAATGAATGATGAAATGAAAAGACAAAAAAAAATCTAGTTTCACTGCTTAAGAGGTATGTATCTTCCATGCAAGTTCCTTTTTGACTACACAGAGTTCCAGTATAAAGCCAAAGTCACCGCTGCTAAAAAAGGGGAAAAACCACTGGCACTGTTGTGGTTGTGGTGAGTGCTTGTTACCAACCACCTTCTCAACAGGATGCAAAGGATGAAGGCTGGCAGCCAGAGGATTCTGCTGTTCATTTGTGCCTCATCTGCACAGGAGATTTCAACCATCCAGGCATCTACCAAGTCAGCACAGTGTAGTACAAGGAAGCCAGGGGGATTCTGTGCTGCAATGAGTATTTCATAACTCTGAAAAGGCCCAGCCAGCCAAATTGGCTGGCTAGCATTCACCAGACAAAGCTAACATTAAGAAAAAGCTAACATTATGCTTATCTTCCTTAAAGGAAAAATGGAAGATCCAGAATTTCAGAGCTTCAGTCTCAAGAAAAATTGTAGAATATGTATTTCTACCACTTTCAAACATGCTGCTACAGACAAAATGTATCAGAAAGATATGAATGTATCAAAGTTAGACCAAACTGATTGGCCTCAATGTTGAAATTACTGGTTTTCAAGAAAAGTGAAAAGCAGTCATTATTATGTTCCTTGAAAGGTGCTTTTGTAAGATTTTCTTTCTCACTTCTATTCCCTCTTAAGCTGAGGAAGCATGAGCTGGATGAATTTATGATTGAAGTATTTTTTAAAAAATCACCTGAACCACTAAATTAGTAAAATATTCATCAATGGATTGAAAATCAGCTAGTGACTCTTGAGAACTAGTATAAGTTGCATTGTTGCCAACATTTTTCTATATCTTCACAAACCCAAAATTCTCACAGAGAAAATTTGCGTATTTGAAGAGACTTCTTTTTTACTCTTATTCAAAATAAAATATTTATATGCACTAGGAATGTGAATAGGATGTTTGAGGCAATTTTCAACATTTTGGGCTTCTTGAGTCTGTGAGATTTTTGTCATATGACAATTTTAATATGACACATTGTAAATTTTGGGTACAGTTATGAAACACAGGATGTCCTCTATAAGGTCTTATTTGTTCTTTTTATGGTCATATGCTTCACTTATTTAATATTTTAGGAGACTCAACACACCAATTGACAACATAAAATCCAATATAAATTAAAATAACTATGTAGAATACTTACAGAAAACATTCTCCTGGGTTTTGCATCATTTCATTATGTGACAACCTAGTAATTTGAAATAGATAGCATTAATGACAAAATATGCCTTATTCTAAATGGAGCTTTGAGTACTCATACTTCAGAAATTCTCTGTGTGATTTGGTATTCACTTAAAAATATATGACTGTCTAAGTATGGATAATTTAACCTCTGCCCACATGATTTGTAGAATCTTAGTTTCAATACTTAGTACCTCAAGATAATTAGCCTTTTGTGGATCTCTTCAAGACAGACATATTTTTTCATTTGTTGATGATTACAAATAAAGATGATAAAATTTGCTACAGATGAATGTACCAAGGAAGAAAGTGTATTAGGCAAAGTTATATCCTCAGGATTAACCCTGGGGTAATCCAAATCTTAATGGGAAGAAAACCTACACATCCAGGCCTTGAAAATGTTAAATCTGTAAGAACAAGAAGCAAGCCTCAAGCTGGAGAACATCACACTCACACACAGGATTTTCTGCTACCTCTCTAAGAGCATATGGATCTCCATGGCTTTCTCACCAATGCAGTAACTCCCTCCTCCTGGCTCAAAGACTGGGGCAAGTGAAATAGAACAAAATGGGCCAATAACTTTAAAAAAAAGAGCTTTTTTTTTTCTTCTTCAAGGGAAAAGAAAAGAGAAAAAATGTCTATAAATATGATCCAAGGAGAAATAGAACAATTCTGAATTCAATTTTTGACCTCTCTTCATATTATTGCTGTCCCAAGAATCATACAGGTTATGTGGCTTCCACTAGAAAAGGGACTATTTTATACCTCTGGAACAGTTCTATCACTGCATCTAACTCATTTCTACATCACAGTGAAAAGAGAATGTAAAATTTGGCAAGAAGCAGCTAAGATGGGAATTGTTTTCAGCATTTTGCTATCCCCCTGATGCTTTTTCATCTTAGAAAAATTTCCGAAGTGTCCAGGAGGAAATGAAAGACATATTTTCATCTTCCCTTAAAACTAAACCAAACCAAATCAAACTTGTCAATTAGCTGAGTGAAAAAATTCACTAAGAGAAAATTTGTCCTGTATTTTTCTTTCTATACAGCACAGAACCTCCACTACGACAATATCAGAATTCCAGTGGATGATATCCATTGGAAAACAAGTTTAGTAGAGACTCTGACCCAGACTGCTATATTGTTTTTAAATACATTATGTGGCAGAATTAGTTCAATGAAATTAATATCACAGTTTTGTATATAAAACATTGTCCTGCTTTTGGCTGGATTAGAGTTAATTCCTTCTAAATAGCTGGTCTAGTGATGTGTTTTGGATTCAGTACGAAATAATGCTGGCGACACACTGACTTTTTAGTCAGATATCTATCTCACAGGTCTCTTCTGTCTTGGTTTTCCTCCATGTATTTAGCTTTTCTAGGATACCAGAATATACTAGTATCTTTTTTTCCAAAATAAATTTGATCTGTTGTAAATCAATGAAAAAGGTATTAAAGTTCAATTTACTTCTTTCTATGTCTACCTTATTTCCTGTATATTATGAAAAAGTTGAGACAGCATTTTGAAAGAATCACTTAACTACAGCCTTTCTTCATAAAATTATTTGCATCATTTGCCTGGAGAAGGATCTTGAACTCTCCTGGGACTACACATTAAAATTCTCCCAACAATCTCAAGAAAGTTTTGGATGGAGTTTTTTACTTCTGACAGAGTCTGCTGTGACTCCTGGATGACTGAAGTACTGATAAATTGTACTAAAGAGCAAACCTGAACTTGAAGGTTCACAATGGCCTTCTTTGTCTTGGAGATTAACTGGATTGTAAAAATGTCAGATATCAAAAATATATCCTTCTGAGAAGAGAATCCTTGGTGTCTTCTAGCAACTCCATTCAGAGTATTCCAGCTGAATATTTGTCCTTATTATAATAATTATGAAGAAATATGAATTTTATATAAGTAGACTGCCTTCTGCTTTCTACCACCTATTTTAATGCACAATACACACTTCTTAAATGAATCAATTTTCTTTTAGTCCTTAATTTTCATGAATGAATTTGAAAGAGAAGGTTTTCAAAGTGCTTCATTGAGATTTGCATGAGCATTCTGTGTGCATCTATTTTACCTAACACGGGAGGATTTATTTTTCTGCTTTTTAATAAAAAAATTAAATGAATGTATTTTTTGGATTTTAAACATTTTATTTTCATTAAAACATTTGATATAGCCAAATATATTTCAGTCCTGTTTTCTGACAGGTATTTTCCATTTCATAAACAATATTATCTTTCAGTTTACTGGTTTAGAGGCTAAATGAGTAGTTTGAACAAATCAATTTACATAATTTGTTTTTCTCTGTGACAAAAAATCAATATAAAAAGGAACCTTTTGGGGGAAGAAAAATTTTGTCATAATTTTTGCTTCCCTCTTTTCAGTTTCAAATGTTTTTTTAAATTGAAAATAGTTGTATCTCACTACAGTGACAGGTCTTGAGTTGGGTCACACAAACCCTGGATACAAACAGATATGTTCATGTATAACATTTTCCTAAAGATTCTGTTATCCCCTCTTCACTGCTCTTAAAATTGTGTGTATCCTGGCAACAGTTCTGTCTGCAACATCTATTCAGATGAAACATCAGGACATCATACCCCTGCCATTTCTGTACTAGATGAAGACGTTTCACAGATGTACAGTGTCTGCTTGCATAATCTTCAAAGAAATTTTGCTGTGAACTATGTTAGACCAGGATAAGAGCAAAGAGCTGATTTAGAGTCTAATCTCTGTGTCTCTTGGTAAATGCATCAGGGATGGTTTTTGCTGTGCTTCAGCAAAGTCACTTGTGCTGTACCCATCCTGCTGACCTTCATATACCTTAATGTATGAAATCTGTAAGGAGCGTGGAAGAACTCTGCAAAGTTTTAGTCCTTAAGCTTCCCAGCTGAATGAGATACAGAAGTTATAACTGCTTCAGGTTTGACATGGTAAAAATGTAGGTAGTCCTCTGCCATGTCTGCACTGAGCTTTGTGTGGTTTTAACAACGACCTCACAACTTTAGTTCTATCACTGCAATTATTAAAAATGAACAGCTTTGCAATGAATTTTCAAACATAGTTTTTGAGCAAGTGATTACTTTATTTAGAGTTTTTGGACTAGATGTAAATGTTATTTTCAATTTCAGCCTTGTGTAAGAGATCATTTTGAAAGAAAAACTCCCTGTTCTATCACTTTTCAGGAGTAGTGAAGGAAGGAGTGTAGTGGTCACTAATTCCTCATTACCTGGAGTATGCCTGGTAAAGCTCAGACATGAGAAAATTTTTGCTCAGTGTCATACTCCTCTGTCAATACTTTCTTCCGTTACTCAGCTTCTTTTGCTCTTTCTTTCTCTTTCAGTACATGTCACATACAGAAATATGAGCATAAGCCCATGGGAATATAAACAAGAGGAATGAGAATGTCTTTGGCTACATTTATTAGTTGTACAGCTGAAACAGTTGTAGACTGATGTTTTAATTTTTTTCCAGAATCAACAAGGTTGCAATGCCTGCTACAAAATCCCTTGCAATCTGTCCAGAATCAAGGGAGAAAAGGGCAGAGTACAAGCCGAGTGGTTGCATAACTTTTTAGGTTCCAAATGCCCAAATATATGTTTTACAAGCCTTGCAGGATTACATTGGCACTGTTTGAATATTATACAAAGAAATACACAGGAAAAATTTACCAAAAAATTTATCTTTTGACTAGTCTTAAACCCTATTTTGGTGTCAAGTACTCTTCATGTTAACCAGCAGTAATTTTATTTTGTGATGCCAAAGGAGATGACAGTCATAAGATCAAATCTGAAGGAAGATAAAAGAATTTTCTGACTAATCATAAAAAGAAAAATGCATGTTTAATGTGGGTATGAAATCTTATTTGAAACATTTGGTATACTTTTGTAATTGGATAGAGAAAAAGATTAATCTCCTATGAACTTTTAAACCATATTATGATCTTGCCTCTCAAAAATATTTAAAAGTTTAAAAAGGCTTTCCTTATACATATTTTCAGAAGTGTTAACTTATTTCTCTGTATCTTTCCATGACTTTATCTAAGGCAGAGAGGAGGACATTATCTTTCAACAGCTTCTGCCTGAATAGTTTGTAGACATTAAAGACTTTGACTCATATATATAGAATGAATTAATTTGAGACAGCTGAAACAGTTTCCATTCCTGCAGTCTGCCTTCCTATCTCCTGCCAGGCATATTAATGCAAAGTATATTAAAGTTAGTGGTGGTTTATGTTAGCATAACAGTCTGTAAACTACGATGGTTCATCATCAGCCATGCCTGCTCAGACAGCCCTGCTGTGGGAGTGTAAATTTATGGCAGAGCAGAGGGAAGGAGAAATGAAGATGGTAACCACTGCAGGTAGACTAACTTAATCCAATGCTATAAATGACTCAGCATCTGCAGCAAGAACAAAACTCCTCCTAAACTTCATTTTAACTGGCCAGTTCTGTTCAGCAAACACAAACTATATCCAGTCTACTTTTTCTCCTGAACACAACAGGGATAGCTGAATTCAGAAGTATTGCAGTGTATGTTTTAGTTCATGTTCTTGAATCTTATTTAGCTCTGTGTACTAATGTTTTCATGACGTGTTTTTTTTTGTTTGTTTTTGTTTTTGTTTTTGTTTTTGTTTTGTTTGTTTGTTTTTGTGTAACACTCAAATTTAATTTCATCTCCTTTCCAGAGACAAAACTTTTGGGAAAAAACCCTTCATAGGCTGTTAATATAAACATGAGACAAAATTAAAGGAGAATGACAAATCAGTAACTAACAACATAATAAAAACAACTCAGGTTTCAGAGGACTTAGGAAAATACAGATATCTGGATGTTATATTAAGGAGTGCCCTTCCTGGGGACAAAGTTGAAATGATGCTTTTAGCATAACTACAAGAACATACAATTTGTTTAATCTGTTTTCTGAAAAAAAACCCAACACCTTAGAAGAAGTAAAAAACAAAAGGCAATTGGATCTTTCTATATCAATAGGCATATAGAAAAATGGTTAAACAGTATAATTTTTGGAACTCTTGAAGATAATGAATGGTGCATGAAAAATTCTTGCCAAAACTAACATATTAGTATTTTTGAGTGATAAAACAGCACAAGCTTCTCTAAATATTAAAATATTTAAAGAAAATTCCAATTAAAATATTATGATTTTTTTAATCTTGTCAAATCTAAAGTAACTGTGAGAAAACCCAAATCTATGTCCAAATGGTGGACACAAATCTGTGAGAACATTAGCAAACATAGGCACATAAATAAACTGCATATTGTAACTGTTGTCCCACTGTAAGAACTTTCAGAATACACAGTGTGATATTCATATGAAATGGTAAATTCTATTATTATTATTAACATTATTATTATCATAACTATCAACATTACTATTATCATCATTATCAATATTATTATTATTATTAATAATAAAATGAAAATTCTAGACCCAAGAAGTAATGATGTTAGATTTAATGTCTTTTAGATAGATCTGACAAACTTGATTTCTGCCTGCAACTACAAAGAAAGTGTGAGATTTTTTTCTTCTTTGAAAATAAAAAACTTAGCTTTGTTATTATTTATAATTTAATTTTATTTTAAATATTTTATTCAAACAGCTATATGCTTAAGTACAGGTAACTTAAAACCATCTGATTTATCTTATTTAGGAGGTGAAAATAAATCTAATATTTGCTATTTAACACCAAAATCTACATTTTTTTGTATCTGTCCATTTGCAGGGAAAACAAAAGCTCTAGAGACCTACTAATTTAATACATATCTATGTAAACAAGATATTATTAGACCACCACTATGCAAATAGAAAAGATATTTTCTTAAATCTCCTGACAGGATTATCATGACTGTATGGATTATTACTTTGTTTAATGACCTTATTTCAAAGCTATAGATAAAACATGATTAAGGCTCTTACTGTTCTTGCACAGCAGAGTCTGGGGACATGGAGATCCTCTTCAGACATAGTCTAGTGATTTGTATGCTCATTCCCTGATAGTTAAGATTAGATTCACTCTGAATACTTCCTTTCAAACTTTCATGGCAATATGGAAGCACCATATGGGTGCTATAGAGGAAAAAACTAATCGTATAACCTGCTGAAAAGATGCACCAGGTCTGCTGGAGGAATTTCCTGACTCAGCCAGCCAGCCTGCAACTGCACATCTCCACCCACACAAGACAGTTTTCCCTCAGATCTGCCAAGTGACTTGTACAGGAACCCTTTGACTTGCCCCAGTCTAAAATTGCACAGTCTATTGAGCAGGATTTTGCTATCATTTTGACAGAAAATATAATAGAGCATTTTCTAAACAGTTTACTAGGTAGATTGGAGGTGATGAAAACCTCCCAGCTGGCACAGAGAAATCTTTTACTGGCACAGCTGCAGTGGAAAGAGGGCATCTGATCAAGCCTTGAGTTTGAGAAAAAAGTGCCACACCAAACAAAATCACTTTTGTTTTATTCTTTACAGAAAAAAGCAAGCTCCATTCAGTATTATATAATGATATGTAAAAATATGATTAAATGAACTTGCAAGCATAAGTTTGGAGCTTAGAATTTCACTCAGTAACAGCAGATTCATAAAGTTTTAGAGCTGGAAGACACCATAATGTCATTCAGTCTGCTGTCCTGTAGAAAATATATCTTGACTTAACAATTATTAGCTGAGGGAAACAATTCTGCAAAATTCAGATGGCATTTGGAAAGCTGGCTTGCACACTGTTGAAAATGATCACTTGGTTTTATGAGGTCTCTGGCAAGTGAAAAACTTACTATTTCAATTATTTTTTCTTGTTATAGTCAATAAGGACTGACTATAACAAGGTTAAATATATTCTGATTTGTCACATTTCTTCAAAAGTCTGCTTTCACAGAAAGTCCAAAAATGTGCAAACATTTGCACTGTTCATATATAAAAAAGTTTTCAACTGTTTTGGTGACATTTCATCATCAAAACAGAGTGGTTATTGCTGAATATTAACCTGTTTAATTGTGTACATTTTAGCTCTTATACCACATAGGATATTGTATGTGAAGCATCCTGCTGTTCCTAGACCTCCATGATACTGTGAACAATAAGCAAGTTTAATGACTCTAGAATGTCCTGGCAAATGCAGATTGAAAAAACCCTTTAATACAGTGTTCATGCAAATTTTTCTGCGTGAAAGAAAATGTTGTGGGAATTGGGTCTGAGCAGAAAAAATTAACATTCCTTAGTCTTGTAGAAAATGACAGGAAAGTGTTTGCGATGATGGAAAAACTGTGTAGGGTGCCATGTTTTGCACAGAGCACACCTCTTGTAGTATGACAAACTCCCCTGGTGTTGAAAACTGGGTCCCTATTTCTCATTGTAGACTGAATATCTGGGTATGAACAACTACCTTACAGTTTTTCCACTTCACTTGATTACAGCATGACTGATCAAAGCAGTGCAGAAAACAAGTACCCAGTCATCAACTTCAAGCTTTTGATAAAGACTGAGTTGTGTTTTTTTAAATTTTTTTTTCTTGGCTTTGGACCTGACTTTAGCAAAACAAATTTAACAAGTGGAAAAGTGGAGTAGACTAGCCACTGTTTTCAGTTCCTGAAATCAGTGTAGAGGCCTAGACGTATGCAAGCTGTTCTGCCTGAAGCATATGGCCTGGTGTGCCGCTTTTACAGATCCAGCATATTTTGCATTTTTTACAAAATGACATATGGGTTGTGTTTCAATTTTATTTTAAAGCCTTGAAGTTCTAAGGAAATCTCTGCCTCTTCTATCACCCACAACTGGGGAATGGCAGATAGGGTGAGCCAGATGAATTAGAAATTCCTGTGGCTCCTGGAGAAGCAAGATTATTGCACCACCAAACAATGGGCACAGTGAATGTAAGTGTGAATGTAATTGAGGGCTGAATGTTGCCTTCACACAAGGTCTGCCAGCACAAGAATCCTTTGACCTTGATGTTGAGTATTGCCCAATAGCTCAACTGAAATGATCTGAAGGTTCTTCAAAAGATGAATTTTGTACCATGAGCACAAATAATCTGAGTCTGAACTCATAAATATTGCCAGATGCTGCTGTGATGTCAGATATCTAAGCCAGTGTCTGTTCTCATGTAGTTTCACAATGTTCCCAGGATATCACTGGTGTTTATGGCCCATACACTATGAATCTGGAGAATAAAGGAATAAAAATTAACTAATTCAAAATAAAAATTACATACAAAGATATATATAGTGGATCACCTCTGGCTAAAATTTTATATGAAATGCTATTGGAATGTAGATTTGCTGTGGCCTAAGCAGTGCCTATGGAGTGAATCTAAGCTGCTTTATTTAACTAAATAATTTCCACTCCTCTAAAACCAGGATTCAGCAAAATAAAACCAATCTGAGGTCATCATAGTCAAGTAAAACATCTCAAAGGAATGTGTGAATCTTTGAAATGAAGGCAAACACTGAATATGGTACACACAAGAACTTTGGAGATAGAAATCCCTTTTGAAGTTGAGCATAATTCTAGCTTTCTCATTCAGCTTTCCTAAGTCTCCCTGAAAGGCCATTTTCAAAGTTAAGCTCTGGGAGAGATTTATCCCAGATTTTACATGAAGATTCATATGTCATAAATGAGTCAAAGCATAGAAAAATCTTACTGTGTTTTCATTTCATTAAATTCTTGGTAGTTTGTAATTCAGAAGTGTGTTCAGGAAGCATTTCTACCAGTGTACCAGATAACACATAAGAGTTTTGAAGAGAAAATCTGGACTCCTGTAAAATATCTGAGAAAACTAGGAAAAAAAAAAAAAAAGTAATGACATAGTGAGTTAGTGAAAGTACCAGTTCTAAACCATTCATCTTTAAAATTATATTTATCCTTCCTGCACTGTTAAAATGTCTAGAGAGCTGAATTCTCATGCTATAATAGCTCAGCTAAGAATTTCACTTGCTTCTGTTTGAAACTATCAGCTGATTCCTGCATCTTCTGAAACTTAATGCTCTTTTAATTCTTTTTTTCAGATGCTTGTGTTTCTGCTGTTGTAGTTCAGCAGCTCAAATATGGAATAAGCATTAGAACCATGAAATAGAGTTAGAAACTTTATTCTCAGAGAAAAAATTGCAAGAATTGTGGGAAAATTGCACTTTTAGGTAGGACAGTAACTCTCAACAAATTCAAATTTATCTGAAGTGGGCCAGAAAATGGAACCTCAATAACTGGTAGGTATTTGTAAAAAAACATGTTTTATTTCTCAAAATATATGCTATTAAAATTTATTCTAGCATTTTTATATGGCACTCAAGATTTTCCTCAACAGAATGCAGCTAGCCAAAAGCAGAGGGAAAAAAAGGGGAAAAATTTAATTTTCCAAGTGAAATGAACATTAAGCAAAATTTGAAATTGAATCTTATTTTGTTGAATCACTCATATCCTTACCCACAAATTTCTGCTTCAGTTTTACCTTAACAGATTTTAACTTTTTCTATTTTTATTCCAACCACAATTCAAAAGACTGCAATTGCAAGATATGATTCCCCAATTTGTCATCTTCTGTGTATCACTCTGGGAATTTTTTTTTTTACACCAGATAACATCAATACTCTGGTATTTGAAGGCGAAGACAATGCTACACACTTATTGCACAGTGTTGCTGTCTTGGTTTGGGAAGACAGGTGTCTGCCAGGGAAAGCTGGAGTTTTCCTTTACAATCTTGTAAACCTCCTCCCTCCAAATTATTATAATTTTGCAATTAAGGGGATTTTCAGGCAAAGATATGGGAATAGGAATAACAGTTCTTTACAAGGACTATTAAAAATTTAAATGTAATGGTAAAAAACCAGAAGCAAACAAACAAACAAAAATCCTAGAAACCCTGAAAGAGTCAGAAATGCGACCTGACACCCTGTTGGTCAGGGTGTTGGAAACAGTCTAAATAAATCCTCCTGTAGAAACAGATGCAGTTCTGATAGAGTAGAGATGATCCAGTGATGGTAAGACACATGTGGTCTTCCTCTGGAATCCAGTGGAAAATGGGCTGTTCTGGTGTTCCTGAGTCTCAGTCTATAGCTAGGTAGGAATTGTTGGCTTCTCCCACTGGGTGGAGCATCTCACAATGGGATGTTGTAATGTTTTCAGTAATGTGGTGAGCCTTAATGGCCTATTAACAGAAGATATCCCCCAGAAGGAGCATGGGTCGTGGAAGAGATAAGGAACACTGCTTTACCTGCTTTTAAAGGCTGGCCCATTATCAGAAGGCACCAGCCCTCTCCCCCCTGGAGTTATGATAAATGGATTATACATGAGATAAAGAAAACATCTCCCTAACCAGTTTCAACAGATGGAAAAACAGAATAAACATTTTTTTTTGGTTACATAACCCACAACAGTTGTTAAGTTCTAAAAAAGGTTTGTAAATGATTCTATGTTTTCTAAGGATTTCTGATTGAAAGGTGAGGAAGAATTATTTTTCAGTGCATTGAATAGTTTCTCTGGAGGATCTATTCACTCACTGGCTGAAGATAAAACACCGGTAAGTACTGCTTCACCTACAAAAGCAAACAGTTGTTCTGTGAGTTCTGAGTTCAGCCTCTGCCAGGCTCAGCCTCAGTGATTTTTTTGACTTTTAATAGTAAAGTAGTCATGGAACAGGAAAAGATTAACAAAAACCTGTGTCTTGCAAGTCAGGAGGCAGAAAGATAAAAATGAATTGTGAAACAGGTGTTACCTGTTACAGTAGGGCTAATGCTGTAATTGTTATGAATGTGAGTAATTTCACATCAATAAATAATCAGTGAAAATGGATAACACTTTTGTTTTGTTGGAGCCATCTGGTGTAGCCATAAAATAAAGATAAAATTGAAAAGGATAAGAAAGCATCAGTTTTGTTTCTTAGAATCTTTATATGTTATTTTAAATTGAATTTAAATCTGATGGCTTTGCAGTTATAATAGACACATGGGTTAATGCTCATGAGTTGTATGCGTTGATTCCTCCTCTTTTAGCTGGCCTCCAAAATTCAGGCACAGATTTCCACCAGTGCTGAGGTCCACAACTTGTATACCATGAAAGTTATCTCCTGCTTGCCTTGCAGAGGCTAAAGTCAAGAAGAATTATGTTAAAATTTCTAATTGTAGGAAAAAATACGTAATACTTACAGGTAAATATACTATCATTCACGTGTAAGAAAGAGCTAAATATAATATTTTTTATGGAAAACATGAGACAAATAATTTTTGTTTATTATTATATTTCCACTTTGAAGAGTACAAACAAGAAAACAACAAATAATAATACTGAAAAATTATTAGAATCTTATATCCAAATCATTCGCACATAATTTTGTCTGTACTAAATTATATGTAAGGAAGGAGGTGCTATTTCCTGTATAAAAATATTGAAACCGTTTGAAATAAAGCCTTATTTAAGACTAGACTGTACCTCTTTTGCTAGGTCACAGTAATACCTAGCAGAGCAACAACAGAGTGCTCAGCTGTTTACTGTTGGCACCATCTGGTCTTGACTCCAGGCCCTTCTTTCTCTTGTCCCAGTTAAAGATTTTGTCTTGAACAAAGTAGAACAGCACCAACAAGAAAAACTAAAAGCAACTTGCAGGGAAACTCTTGGCATAGTTATTAGTTATTTATATTAGCTGGCCTGAATCAGGCAGAATATAAATTAAAGCCTTGATTTACTGCATATCAAAGATTGCTTACTGTCTTAACCACTTGTTCCACTCTTCACCCAAACAAGATTCCTAACCTCAACAATCCCACAATTTCCCTCCTCAGGCAAGTGCAGGAGCAAAACATCTGTCTTAGTCTGTCCTTCCTGTCTCTTTGGAAATGTGTTGCCTCCCTGTGCTACCCATGGTTGGCTGTTTGGGCACTGAGAACATAGGAGAGCTGCTTTCAATTCCTTCTCTTGGCACCATAGACTGAATCTATACTCATAAATTAAACATTCCCAGGACCATTCTCATCACTGAGGCCAGCTGGAACAGAGCATCTCACATCCACACTACTGCACTCTTTCCCCTCCAACAAGGGTGACATCATCCAAAGTGCCTAATAGGACTAGTCCTTGGTCTATTGTAACTCCCAACTGTGTGTGGTAATTGTCTGGGAGAGTCATAGTCGACCCAGCGCCAGAACTGCACCAGAGACTTTTTAACAGATGATTATGTTTCAAAGGTCCAGCATGTTCCTTTCATGATTCTAGCATAAATGCAGTAATATTATTTGTTGCCAGAAATAAATTGGAATTGCAAAGAAAGTCTTTCTTAGCCCTGTGTATGTTCAGCTTTACAACAGTCTAGTAGGAATTAGACTGTAAACATAGTGTTACTCAAATCCAATCTTTATCAAGTTATTCAAGAGAAAAATTTCTATTTAAACAAGTCTGGCAAAGTGACAAGAAATTGAAAACAAGGTCCTGTGTGTGTTTGTTTAACTTGGCAAGCCATTAATAGGTATCCTACAGTTGTAAGTTCACATGTTAAAAACTTTCCTGAAAGGCTCAGTTTTCAAGCAAATTTTACACTTCCATTTTTGCACCTGCATCTTATATTATATGAGTGCATAACTGGATATTTATGACGGTGATGAGATCATTGTTTGTGAAAATTATGTAGTAGAGACTTATAAGTACTAAATTTTAGTATATTTTGCTCCCCTCAAGATTGAGAGTTTCTGTGATTCATTAGTTTCAGCTAGCTGTGCAATTTCACAGCTTGTGCACAAAAATGGAAAATATTAATTAGCAATTTTCTCATTGTTTGTTTAAGAAAAAGCATTAAAAACTAGTTGAAATAGGCTCCCATAATTCCCTGTATTTACTCCAATGTGTAGAGGAAAATTGCTGGTGGTGTTAGAAAGTATTGAAAATATTAAATATAGATATCTAGCCTTGGGGAGTGCAAATTAGCATGTTTTTAATTGATTGCAATATTCAGGGAAACATTCCTCAAAGAAAATTAATTTTAGAGCAGCATATTTTGACAAGCATATGTGCCAATTTGAAAACCTGTGATCAACTTTAAATGGGTTTTAAAGACAACAAAGAACTATTTCTAATACTATAAGGAACAAACCCTGTCTTTTGTTTTCTGTGGGATTGATTCACACAGTATATAGAAATCACCATAACCTTTCAACCTTTTAAAATAGAATTCTGAGGGGCATATTTTAATCTCAGTTATACTGGTGTGAATAGAATAAGTCCTTTGAAGATAGCAGAGTTACTCCTAATATCTGCCTATGTAATTGAGAACAGAACTGAACATACAAATCCCTGGTCCAGAATAAGATGTCAATTAGATTAAAACTGGGAACACTAAGGGACTGCTTGCTAGGCAGGCTAATCAGTGGCACCCCAAACACTGAGTGGAATTCTCAAATTTTTCTTAATATTATGTTGCTTTTTCATTCTCTCTACCTTTTGTATTTCAGAAGTCTTTTCTTTAATTGACACAGGTGGATTTCCATGTTTTCGTATGCTTATGATAATCTTGCATACAGCACATAGAGATGGGATGATATGAATGAGCAAACTGATGCTTGGTGAAGCTGCTAATTTATTTTGCTCTTATTTAATAAGAAAAGATGTAAGAATTCCCTAAAATTTATTCAATAGCACATACAGACTGCTGCAGTCTTTTATTTCTTAAAGAGGTAGGACTTATAAGTGGGTGTAGTGTGCAACTACTAGAGCTTCAAGAAGCATTCCTGCAGTCTGAAATTAGATATGTATGCTCCTGGAAATGCTGCTTTGCTTGCCATTTCCTGGTAAGAAAGGTCTCTTCCATCCCCTTTGTTGGCTTTTATGAATCTCAGCTGACCTACCCTTGCCTTGTATGTGGGAGAAAGGATGTGCTGTCTCACACTGCTTGTCTTAATACTTGGCAATGTAAGGAATTCTATTTGCAGTCAACAAAGTTTAAATAAAGTCAGAGTCAATGTTACATCCTGAAAAATGGAAGTATAAATCAAAAAATTTAACCTTTACTGATGTATTAGTCATTGAAAACTGAGAGATGTGAGCATGAATTGCCACAAGCACAGAAGAATGTCTCATGGCACAAAACAATCTTAATGTAATTTAAACGGAATCTCATTTTCTCTAGCAGTATGGTCTGAATATTCAAACTATGTGAAAGGATTCAGATTTCTTCAATGTGCCTAAATGTGATAAGTCTTCCTCAGTATGATTCCAAACCATGAAACTACTGTGTTTTCTGTTTGCAAGGATGGATTAGATGGAGTTACACCATTGATGATACTGAGCTCATTATACCTATTTTTTAGAACAGCTGTATGAAGGATAAATCAACAAATAAAATATTGTTTATGTGCAAGATCCTATAAAACTCCATTTCCAGTTTTCCCACAGACTAAACAAGAAACAGCTGCAAGTTGATTTAAACACATGTATCAAGAGCATAGGGCTAAATAAATGATGTATACCAATTTTAGTACTAAAATTTGTCTGCTTTGCCAACTCCTTTCCTTCCTATTTTCAAGCAGTGCAAATAAATAAAGGTATTTTATCAATTCGTTCAAAATGTAGGTATTATATATTTGCTAAGAACTGGCAATGTGCCTGATATCAAGACAAGAAAGGCATCTTATTCCTCATGAATACTCAGTCTTCATTGACATCGTCTCACATAGCAACTTTGCCTTTAAATTGGAGAGACACAGACCACCAAGTAAGCAAGTAATTGGCTGGATGGTTTCACTCAAGAGACACTGCCAACTGCTCCATATCTGAGTGGAGACCAATGATGATTGGTGTTCCTCAAGGAATGCTGGTACTGTGACCAGAGCTGTTTAATGTCTTCACTATTGGCAAAATGGACAATGTGATCGAATGAACCCTCAGTGAGTTTGCCAAAGATACCAGGCTTCCATACCAAGTATGGTGCGGTCAACAAACTAGAGGGAGGGGATGCCATCCAGAGGGACCTTGACAGACTTGACTGGATCTGTGTGAACCTCATGAACAGCAAGGATGTTGGCAAGCACCTCCACAGGAATCGGGGCGATCCCAAGCACAAATGCAGGCTGGGTGGAGAATGGATTGAGAGAAGCCTTGAAGCAAGGATTTGGGTTGTTGTTGGATGAGTCCCAGCCATGTGCACTGGCAGCCCAGAGGGCTACACCAAAATCCGTGTGGCCAGCAGGTCAAGAGAGGTGACTCTCCCATGGAACCCCACCCCAGAGTACTTTGTCCAGCTCTGGACTTGATGGGGATATATGAACTGAGTTCAGATGAGGACCAAAAAGATGATCTAAGGGCTTGAGCTCATTTTCTATGAAGACCAGGCAGAAATTCATGGTTGTTCAGCCTGGAGAAGAAAAGGTTTGAAGGGAACATTATCACAGCCTTCCAGTGCCTAAAGGTGTCTGAGATCTGAAAACAAGAGATCTGTTGTGGGAAATAGAAAAAGCAGAAAATTCTCATAGCAGTGCAGATGAAGGCCTAAAGTTAAAAAGATACAAGACTGCAGACATAGAATAATAGGACTGTGTTTTTGTGCTGTATAGGGTTAGGCCTTAGCAAGTAGAAAAAATTTAGGCAAGATAATAGAAAAGTTTAATAATGAGGCTCTGTGCTTTGTTTATAGAAGAGTATAAAAAGTTCCTGAGTAATAAGAAATACGAAACAAGCACATATTGCTAGATATAAGGTAGATATGTAATTTTAATGATTGGTTTCTGCAGATGCCTGTAAGCTCTTAACAATTCGCTATTAGTTAGAAAACTTTTAAAAGGCCTTGTAGGGCAGAGAATTTTGGCTGCTGTTGGCAAGACATGAGCTGTTGACATCTTTCTTGTCTCAGAGACTGATGTTGCATTAAAGTTGGGGGAACGTCTCCCGGCAATCTCGTCCCATTATTTGGAAAATTATGGATCCAACAGTGAGGGACTTTTTACAAGGGCTTGTAGTGACAGGTCAAGGAATAGCAGCTTTAAACCGAAAGTAGATATATTTATATAAGATAGTAGGAAGAAATTCTTTACTGTGAGGGTGGTGAGGCACTGGAACAAATACCCAGAGAAGTTGCGCATGCGCTGTACAGAAATGTTCAAGGCCGGGTTGAATGGGGTCCTGAGCAACCTGGTCTGGTGAAAGGTGTCCTTGCCCATGGCAGAGAGGTTGGAATGAGATGATCTTTAAGATCCCTTCCAACTGAAACCATTCTATGAATTTATAGTGGTGACTCACACATCTAAACAACACTGAATAAACTGATAAACTGAAAGTCAAAGGGAATGCAGCATTGGCTCAAGCAAACAAGGGAAGAAAAGGAGAGGCCAGAGCAGAATGAAGAGCTGCAATAAAGACCTTGGAAAGTTGGGCTGGTTATTCCTTGATGACACTGGACCAGAGTTCACCCATGATAAGTGAGGAAGAATGATGGCTACTATACAAGTGACTTGCACACTTGAGATATTGGTTGTTAGGGCTGTTCCAGCAGAGTCAAATTAGAAATCTGCTGCCTTGGGCAGCAAAAAAATAACACCTAAGCACTTGTTTATTTTGACTTTGTAGATCTAAATTAGAATAATTATTTTTTTAGTGATTTAGTCTGTTTTGGACCTTTGTTAAGTACTTCACTAAGGCCTGCACATGTACATAAAACTTCATAACAAAGCCTTCATCTGCTGGATGGTTAAATGTAATTTCCAAAGTAGAGTTCACACTTATGGACAGGTTGGTGAACAACATTGAAGATTATGTTCCTTTACATTTCACAGGTCTTTGAAAAAGTGATATTGTTGCACACCTTCTGGATTCAAAATTAAATTATATTTAAATGATTTTGATATGCACAACTTGAGTAAAAGACTGTAAAAGTACATACATCTAATTCAAGGTGACACAACTGGTTACTGATAGATCTAGGAGAAATATTCCTCCTTGTTGACCAGAAATCAGCTTATCTGCTCTTTTAATCCAAGTAAAAACAAAGCTTTTCTTCCAACCAAGCTATTCTATGATTCTTGAAAATTCTACAGAAAACAAAATGTTTGAGTTGAAGTGAAAAAAAATTAATTAAAAAAAAAATTCTAAATTTTGCAATTAGTTGGTCACTACTCCTCTTGATTAGTTGGTAGCCTAGTCAACTATACAATTTTATATGTTTCCTTTTTTTTGTTCAGAGGAATTGAAGACAATTTAACAAGTATGTATTAAAAGACATCTTGACCTTGTTCCTGAAAGCTTCATTTAATGAAAAGCACCAACAGTCTTTTCTGATTAATATATCCTTATAATAAATACTACATAAATTACATTCTGGGCTACAAAAGAACAATTTCTATCCTCATTTGAAATTCAGAAAACACAGATTATGCTTTCAGGTGGCAAAAGCTCCAGGGTTTCCTGGCTGTCTTTTGTGTTACACACTCTAGTAGAGTGCTAAGGGCTGACAGATGCTTATCAAACATTCATGTAAACACTGCTATCAAAGCTATGTTTTCTGGTACTGGCTCCATACAAGAGGGTCAGCATGAAACATAATTAAAGGAAGGACAAAGCCAGAAATGTCATGGCACCAGTCTTTGCTATATTAGAGGACTCACATGGTATTGTCTCTAGCAAAGAACAATAGTGCTAGATAAAAAGCAAAAGATACAGAAATCAAGGATTAAGAAGGGAATTTTTTAAAGTCGTCACATATTTTAGAACACATATATTCAAACCACATTTTTTTCCAATTTAGTTATATATTTTTTTCAAAATATTGCCAAAAATGTTTAGATAAAAAGCCCCAACCTTTGCCCTCCAATGCCTGACTTTAGACATTTGCCTTGTACTTAATATTTTAACATTAATTATTGTTGATAATAATTCCTAAGTAATACTTTAATCTGTATGATAAATATATGAAATAAAGAGCAATGAAAGGGAAAATTCTTTTGGCACTGAATTCACACTTAGGGCTTATTGAGACACTCATTGTCAGAACAACAAAAGGACTCAGGCACTGCAGAGGTAACCACTGTCATATCCACTATTAACACAAACTGTGGTGCCACTTAAGGAACAAAATCTTCTGCTAATTAGGCTCAAGCAAAACCATCTAACCTCTATTCTCAGATACAAACAGGCTGAGCAGTCTGCTGGCAAGCCAGACATTTGAGGTCATTTAGGAAAAGCATTTGTCTTGCTGCCAATGAAGTCCAGGATCTTAAATTCCTTTCTGTGTAGAAAACTTATCAATTCCAGACTTTTCATATGAAACAAGAAGAAATATGATGTGAAAATGGTTCAGTGTATAGGAATATCATATAAAATGTTCTTGTGATCCTAGAAGCACTGACATCTATTTTATAAATATTTACTTCAGTCTTCAGATTTCATATCTTTGTAGTTCAAGTAATTCTGAAGTTAATTGGAATCATCATTAAGAAATGGACTATCTAGGAAGTGAATGGGAAAAAACTACCAGAGTTCATTTAATGTAAAATGTATTTTTGAAATTGATACCTGAAATCCTTTCTTATGTAACTCTTGCATAAAATTTTTTTTACAGTTTTTGAGAGATGGTAGAGCTCAGAGTAAGGATTTGAATGGAAATATAGTAGAGAATATAGCACTGCCCATATTTTGATTTTATCCTTTTAATTCCTTCCTTGCAAACTAATATGTTATCTTTTTATTCATTAGTTCTGTTTGTTTTGATGTTTTAAGTCTTGCATGATTATATTCTACAACAGAAATTTTATGAAGGTACACCCATGTCAGTTTTATTACTCAAACTGATCAGAGATTTCTGGAGCTACAGTTGTATCAATGCTTAGGTAAATGCAAAACTTGTAATTTTCTACTTAGTATTCAAAGAGGAAAGATTGTATCTCAGTATGATCAGAAGCAAACGAATTGAAGATGAATGTCACCTAAAGACTAAAAAATGACACATATATGAATGCCTATTCCATTTTTTCTGCAACACCAACATGAAAAATTGTTGCTGTGGCAGCACATAGGCAGTGAAAAAACCATGAAAAATAGATTATAAGAAAAATCACCTGCTACAAAAGTATTTATTTATCTCTGACCATCTGAGATTTTGGTGGTTTTTTTATTTATTTATTTTTCTTTTAGTATGGTGGTGAAAATTTGGGAGCTATGTTTTGGGTTGCCTGTACATGTAAACAGTACCCATATGTGTAAATGTGTTCTAGTACCAACACATGAAGAGAACTTCAAACATGAACAAGCTTTTAGTTAGTATTTTTCCTTCTACTTCATAGGAGCATTGGAACAACTTCTATTTTCCAAATGGTAGAAATGTTCAAAGTCACAGAAGAGTGGCTCTCAGTAGCAGCAGTAGGGAATACAACTATAGCTCTGTATTTTTTCAAGTACTGCTGTGCATCCCATCCAACACATCCACTTTTATGTTGTTGCCGGGCTGTCTGCCATCCACTGGTACATCTCCTACAGCAACTCAAATCCGAATTTACAAGCACCTATAATAGTCTTCTTAATCCTTCTCAGTCTCAAAAACTGAAGCCAATAGGAGAAAATAACTAACCAGCCATGCTTTAGACGATGTCCAAATATAATATGTCACCTAGATCTCTAACAAATGAGCCTGGCTACTGCAATGGTGCTTTTAAGGAGGGAAAAACATCAGTGCTGACCTCACAGCTGGGCTGCTGGCTGAATAAAAAAAATCTTTTATATTTTCTGTACATAAATTTCACTGGATTAAAATAGTCAATACATTTCTGCAATTAATATATAAATGTACTGATTTTTTTTAACACACTAAAACTTAGTTGAAATCACTGCATTCAGTGCAACTGCAAACATCTGGAGATAAAAAAAAGTCAACTTGCAAATTGAAATATCTTCTAAAATTATATTAATTATATATGTAGAAACACACCTAAACGGAACGATGAGTTTTTACTCGGTAAAAGAGGACATTGAAAACAACACATATAATAAAAGTAATTGTATGTACTAGAAAAATTGTGAAAGAAAATAGGTAAAGCAAGAATGTATTGTTTAGTTTACCACTGATTTATATCTTTAGAGGGTAGGATAAATCTATCTGCAAAAAGGATGTAGGCTATAACACTATTTCAATAGTAGAAACCCCCAAAAACCGAACACCCTCCCCTCCCGCCAACTTTTCTGATTATGTGAAATTGATTCAGACACAAAGGAGATCATTATAGACTCAATATCTGTCAGCTGTCCTCTCCAGTGGATGCAACATTCATGGGATGGCTATGCATAATTTATACATAAGCTACTACATTGATCTGTGAGTCAAACAAAAAATCAGTACTGAACGATGTGAACATGCAAAAAAGAAGCAAAAATAGAGTTGCAAATATAAAACCCAATAAGAATACTTCTTTTTTCTATTCCTTATCCTTCTCTTCTTCCTTGCTTTTCTGCTCTTTATAATAGGGATTTATTAACTGTGAGAGAATAATATCAAGTAAAATTAGTTTTTGTGCAAATGTATTTATTTAAACTTAATTTTTTTTTAAATATTGAAAAGCTGACCACAGTTGTGGTCACAGTTGACCACAGTGTTAATGGACAGTAAGTCCTGTCCCTTTTGTGAGCTTATGAGGACCTGGTTTGGTAACCTAGATGAAACTAGTTACTCAAGGATTGGGTTTGCCATTTCATCAAAGGCCCTAAGCAGAATGAGAACAATAAAACAAACATTTTGGTTATAGTTACAGCTTTTTATGCATGGTCTTTTTCATATTGAAAGCAAAGAAGCTGGCAGGGTCCACTCAAGAGTCCACTGGTGTTTTTTCAGCTATTGATGAGATTTATGCGTAGAAGGGACAAATCATTTTGATGCCATTGTATGTGAATCATTTACAGAGAAGTCTACACATAACCAAATATTTGTGACAAAACACAAGAGGTCATATTGCTGTATGAGTGGTCACCATTCATCATGCATTAAAGTGAACCTTTGATAATGGCTTGTGCAAAATGGCATAGTCTCTCCCAAACCAAGTATATATGCTGACATTAGTAAAACTGCTGCAATGCTTTGCTTCTCTCCATACAGATAATTCCAAAAAGCAATTTTCTCATAATATTTTTTCTTGTAGAGTAGCATCCCATTACCCATATACCTTGTACTGATTAGAAGTGTAGCTGTTTTCTATATGTGTATCACGTTTAACTTCCAAGGAGTCTACTGTTTTAACAGAATTAACTCTGAGAGGAAAATATTAATTTTTCAAGCAAGACAATGCTGTTAAAAATCTTTTAATTAAAAAACTTACATCAGAGGAATGGCTATGTGAAGTCAATGCTTCCTTGTGATGTTAGGAACAGCCACAAGTGATCTTTTTCTTTTTTAATAGCAGTGTTCATTTATCCCACTGAGAGAGACAAATGAGTTCCACCCAGCTACTGAAGAGTTTTAGAATTTTATTGAAGATCCTCAAAACAGTGGTTCTCTTTGTTCTGTGTATGTATAAAGGTCTGATCAAAAGCACAGGGAAGCAGTGGGAATCTTTCCCAATATGTATTCTGTGGCCTTTGTCTTAAAAGATGAGGTTTATTGCCATCTTCTCAGTCACAAGTTTTCTTTGTGTATAACTGTGGAGTGTTCTGCATAGCTAGTGCTTTTCTTGTGGTTAATAGCAAAAATTTTCCAGATTGGTTGAGGACAATTTTGCTGATATAGTACATATTCCTGTTAGTATATTCCTGTTAGCATGGATTTAAAAATTTCTATTATAACCTCTAACCTTCTTTTTTTTTTTTTGAATCAGAGTTTCAACCATCCTTGACATTGTACTTTTTTTCAAGAAGACTAAATTTCAAAGCTGTTCTGAAATTTTGACATGAATTTTGATAAGCCAAGGGAATTGTTAAATGGGGGAGCAGTGAGTGAGAGAAGGCAGACCAACATTTTTCCCTCGGCATATGACGTTCTGGAGTAGTTAAAAAAGTTTTGATACACACTGTCCTTGAAGGACATTAAAAAAAACCCCAAAAAGCAAGGAAATGAATGCAAATGATTCTCAAACAAGAAGATTGCAAATTTGTTTAATTGCAGTTAACATTCATATGAGCGACTTCCTTGGAAACAACTATTAAACCTTGTACAGAAATGCAGAATAAGAACCAGATACTGGAAGTTGAAACCATGGAAGTTAAAAGCATATTAGGCAGACCTGTATATTTTTTTAAAAAGGGAGAATGAAAAACCACTGGAGCAAGCTACCAAGAAAAGTGTCAGCTTCTTCTGCTCTTGCCAAATTCCTGGTTAAACATGGTTGCATTTCTAGCAAGTAAGTATAATTTATTCAAAAAGTGATGATGATTTAGTCAAACTTTTGTCATTGAGTTCAATGTAGACATAATTGGAATGTAATGTAGTGAGACAGATTTAATGGTGTTTTCAGAGGTGCTCCCTAAAGATAAGGGATCCCACATTCAAAGTCCATTAAACTGAATAGCTAGTCTTACTTTGGAATATATGGTATAATATTTAAAATACTACTGTAAATTTTATTGTTACCATCTTGTAAATTTCATTAGATATTCATATTCATTTATCAGTGAGGACTGTTAGGCAGCTTTCAAGTAAATATGCTATTGAGAAGAAAAAGGTTATTTTAAGGTGTGGATATCACCACTAAGTTGAAGAAAAGCATCCTTTGATGAGCTACTTCAAAGTTGTATGTTTGGGGATTTTGATGATAAGAAAAACTTGTTTATCTTAACCAGATATTAAGGACACATATTATATACTGAGAATATCAGTTTTCTTGCCCGGAAATGGCAGATTTTGAATAATCAGTCAATATTCTTTGGCCCAGCATGCAAAGCTCTGAAACGGCTTACTGGGAGGAAACTTTCATGACAGCCAGCAATCTGTCAACAGGTTACCAGGGTAACCTTTGTGCAAACATTCATAACACTGTGTACTTATTTTCAGACTATTCATTTACTGTTGTTATTTCTTTCCTTATCTTCAATAAGAGAGATGTGCAGAGCTTTAAAGCTAAGCCCTGGAAATAAAATGAAATGTTGCGGGAAATAAACTCACCACATTTATTATTTAATTTTTGATTCTTGTCAGCTTTGTCTTACTTTCTACATTTGATAGTTTCTAGGAGTAAAACTTATCCATCAAAGAACTGTTACTGGTGTCCTCTACTATACAAGGTGCAAAGCTACTAAAGATACTCTTATTCCCATGTAATACACAGCAAATATAGTTGCAACTTGTGATTATTTATTTATTTGAAAAAAACATGGACATTTCCACCCAACAGTTCACAATCTTTTTCCTGGTATGAGTCATAGAAGTGTAAAACTTGACATTAAAGCATATTCATCAACATCTGCCTCTGTCAATGAACAATTGGATCTAGTTAATTACCTGGCATCAATATATTTGAAGCAAATTGATTGGTTTTATCTATCAAATATGTATGCAGTCGTTACCACACAAAGCCAGGCTCTCAGTCTTTGCACATGTCAAAAAAAATCTGCTGTGTATTTGAATATGTGCCATCATGACTGCCACACTGAAATATTTCTTTCAAAGCATTTTAAATGAAACATTATTCTTTCAGTTTTATGGTATTAGTGAGTTGTTTTACATTGATGATGATGGGCTATATCAGCATCTATGCAGCTTCCTCTATGCAGTCTTGTACAATTTAATGTAATGTTTATGAAATGGGATTATATTTCTTTTCTTTTCTCTGAATATTATTTTGTTTAAATCTGGCTATACCCTTCTTCAATGGCATCTGCAAAGGAACTTAATATCTTCTAGCTTGACCTGTATCGTGGAGCTTCCTTTATCCTGCAGGAATGCAATTATTTTGAAAAGACTATCCTGTAATTTGTGACTGGATACCATCATGCACTTTTCTAAAAGATTTTCACAGCTGAGAGAAATTTATTATGTATTTGTGGGGAAATGTTACAGTTAGGCTGAAGACATTGAGAGAGAGAATGCTCTTGCTTTCAGCTAAGGAGAAAGCTTTGCAGGTTTTAACCTGCAGCAAGACTGCCCATCTGACAGTCACTGCTCTCAGAACCATGAACTAAAAAGCTTCCCTTTCAGTAGGGTTTTTTCCACTTTATTTCTTTTAGGTCTTAGGATAACACCTAGGAAATGAAAAATATCTGCTCTAGAGTAGGGACTAGCATATTTCCCCCAAGATGTTACTGTAATGTAAGGAAAGTGAAACAGCTGATGTGATAAGTGTTTTCCACCTTCAGTTACTGTGACCACTCTGAGACACAGTAATGACTATTTCAGCTGTACCTTACAATTTTCTCAGCTCTGTAAAAATACTAATATGTTCAGAAATGTACTTCAGTTTGGATGAAAAATAAGTTATTTAGTGTTGTACTCATCCAGGAAGTGAAGCCACAGGAACCAGAAAACTAGCTGTTAGATCTGGACCCCAGGACAAGTCTTGGATCACAAAAGAAGACAGGGAAGACAGGGAAGACAGAGAAGACAGGAAGGGGTCATGGATTGTTGGAGGCTGCCTCTGGTCTGATTGGTGTATCTGCCCAGCAAAGGAGGCTGCAATGCTCCATGATATCATGTGACTCATCCTGTAGGACAACCATGCCAATGTTTATTCCATTGCTGATTTTAGGATGGAATCTCTGTGTGTTCTATGGTGTACATATCTTGAGAGCAGTAAGGCATATATAATGGCATAGATAAATAGCTTGAAATATATGTGTTTGAAACTTAAATGAAATTGTAATATGTTCTTTGGGTTGTTTAGATTGAATATCATTCCACTGGTAAATGTTACTTCAAAACCAAGTTTACCAAATAAGGATTATTTTCAGTTTATTTCCACTGAAAAGACATTTTGCTTTCCATCTTAACTTCCCATTTTAATATCTCTGAAAAGAAACATCCCATTAGCTAACTTGTGCAAGCTGATCTAGAAAATCAATGAAAATGCTTGAAAATAGATTTCTTTATCTGTACTGTACATGAGAGATGGCATATTTATTTTGTCATTCTTATTTTCAAATGATTTTTTTTTTCTAATAGCTATTGTCTGAAAACTTGAAATCACTGACCATGTTGGTATAAATTTTACAATTTGACATTGCTGGGCCCATGTTTTCAATGAAATATGTATGTAAATATGATTAATTTTATCTGATTAAAAAGATACACGTTAGCTTTTTACTTGCATGCATGAAAATAATATTAATGCTTGCTTGACATAAAAATTATGAGAATCTGTTATCACAAGAAGTGAGTAGAATATAGAGCATATGCTCAAAGTAAGGTAGTAATTCATATGTTGAACCAACAGTACAAAATTCTCAAATTTTTAACGTGTAGATGCACATGCTGCAACATAATAAAAATATATCTTTTCTGTCAAGCAAATATGCAACATTTTGAAAAGTAGAGATTAAGGGAAGAAAAGTGCATTTAATCACAATATTGTATTTGGGTCCTGTCTTAGCCAATGTTTTTCCAATTTTAGTAAGGACTGAAGAACACACTGAACTTTTTTTTTTCTCAGAAGAAAAAGTATTCATTATTGATTAAATATTTCTAAACTGAGATAATCAAAATCCATGGATGCAACAGCTGAGTAACAGAAAAATCAATCTGGAGTTATGATGATGTTTAATGTTTGTTAGAATGCTTGCTTACTCTTCACTAGTGACTTATCTAAATAAGAAGCCCTCATCAAGATGTTTGTTAGGAACAGTTACTGGCACAGGTATAACTGAAATATATGAGTGTAAGTTTATTCATTTGCATGTAAAATGTTTGTTCGAATAAAACATATATTTAATATACTTTATAAACAACATATAAATATGTTGGTTTTGAAAAGAAGGATCAAAAAACAAAATAGAAACAATAGGTTACTTCAAGTATTTATTTTATTGAAGCATTACATATGCTTTGAAATTTTATCATGCATCACTTTAAAGTGCATTGAGCCAGATCCTCAATCTGCATAAACTGTGGACAGCATTCACTTGACACTTTTGAAGCTTTCAAAAAGTTATTGTGAAGAGCTAGAATGTATTAGGGACAATCCCTACTGAAGCTGTTTGCAAGTTCTTAAAAATTTACATTTGAATTTACATTTGCAAGTTAAATTTACAATGTGGTTGCTCTCCCTATGGTGTTTGTTGAATTGGAAGTAATGTTTTTGGCTGAGTATTGAACATAACTTAAATTTCAGCTAAAACAGATCAGGTATTCTTTGGAAATAGAAAATAATCATCTTTATGAAACAAATAATATAGTTTCAGTGAAGAAACATTTTCATACTTTAATCAAGGATTTTCAATTGGGAAGCTGGAGAAATGGAGAGTATCAACATGAGGTCAGAGAACTGTTTTGTTATCTATGTGAAAGACACCTGCCTTTGGCTGACTTACAAACTCCTAAAAAACGTTGTTTGCACATGGTAAATATAGGTTTGTGTGTGTCTGCCAACATATACTTGGAAGATGCCATCTGCATTGAGCATGTGGCAGCACAAGGAGAATCTTTGTGGATTCCAGGGTCCACTGAGGTTATGGGCACACAAACCAAAAGCAAGAAGGCTCCCTCCTGAGCATGTAACAATGCACTTGCTGTTTCTTGGTGACAATGGTGGAAGAAGACGTAACGTGCAAAATCCAAAAATGTATGTACAAACCCCACTACAAACTTTTATGATGTAAGTGTTTTTCTAACTTAACAAACTTCTATTCGTGTAGGAAAACATATTTATGACATTGACTACAGCTGCCTTACCTATGTTCATTGTAAGGACATTTATCTTTTCCCTATTGCGCCATACAGCCCCAATTAAGATGGCATTAGGATCTACCAAAGAAAAGCTTTGTTGATATTTCACAGATTTTACAGCAAATTAAAAACTAGAAGAAAATAAATTGATCTAGTAATTTTCATAATTTACTTTTCCTTTATTAATTAGAAAACCAGATTGCTACACTAATGAAATAATTAAATATATCTTTTTCACAAAGAATATTCCAAGAAATGAATCAATATTTTCAGTAAATAAATACTGTGATCCATGCTATCCTGTTATTTTAGGTTTGTATCTTTCATGGTATTTGCTTTTGATTGCTGTTTTGTTTCTTGTTGTAAATGTCAACAGTGTGCAACCTGAAGTAATTATTAGGGAAAGTGATAGCATATTTTGTAGTGGTGGTAATGTCAGAAGTACTTTGTCTTCTCCTTCCCCCCCTTCAGTTACATGCTATTATTTTTGCCAGACATGTTGGCACATTGTTGTGAGTTCTCACAGTTAGGATGATTACAATCACTTCCATGGTGATGAAAAAGGATGCTGTGAGAAAGAAAACATCTTACATGAGAAAAGAAGCACGGAGAAATTAAACAGCTTGCCTAATGTCACACAGGAAGCTTCTAAGAGTGGTATGATTCAAAGACAAGTCTTCTGAAAATTATATGGAGTACCTTAACTAGAAATCTACCTTTTTCCTGCAGCAGGCTTTTTCTTTCCTCCAAATAAGTGTTCCATATAATTTGTGGTTTCTACGAAGAAAATTGTTCAATTATGACTAATTTTAGAATAATGTGATGTCCCTTTTTTTGTGTTAGCTCTCCAATGACAGCATAAACAAACATAAAATCTAATTTGTTTAGTAAGTGATGTTACACCAAATGTATTCAGTCTTTGTATTTTAATAGATACCTAGAATATAGCATAAACCTGCTTTCTCTGAACTCATGCTAGGAAGAGGAAATATTTCAAAAAAATTCCTAATGACAGTCAGGCTCTTATGAATTGATATATACTTGGATGGAAATTAACTTCAGAAGTTACAAAAAGTCAGTTGGATTTCGGGAAAAAATTATTATGAAATTGTAGTCAATTTTTATCCACAAAAAGTACTATATTGAGTAGACTGTTCCACAACACAAATAATTTTCTCAAAGATTGATTTAATTATATTCTTACGGCAATCAATATTATTAAAAAGTGAAAATACACAAAAAAGTGTTTGTCAAAAAAATTTAATCCCAGAATTTCAAAACTTAGCAACTGCTGACAAATCTCGACAGCAACATTTTCTGGACCAGAAATTTAAACCAATGCCAAACTTGACAGAAAGGGGAGTTTCTATTTAGATGACCAGACGTTGCTTTCCACTTCAACTACATAAACATTTTAACCTTTTCCAACAGCCTCAACATCCCTTTCCCCACACTAGCTGTTAGTTCAATTTTCAGCAGTTTTCCTTGTTTAAGACAGTATTGTGTCCATTGATTAATTTCACTTATCTCCTCAGAGTTGAACCTGCACACATCTGCTTTTTTTTTTCTTTTTCTTTACATTGTGGGGTTTTATTTAGCATCTCCTATGCTTCTGTTATTTTATCAAGTGGTCTTCTTCCTAAATGAAGATACAATATTTCTCTATTTTCAAGACTTACAAAAAAAAGTAGTGTGGTAATTTAACTCCATACAGACACTTCCTCATTCCTCACCAGGTGGGATGGAGAGGAGAATTGGAAAAATCCATGGATTTAGATAGGAGTTTTATAATTAAAATGAAGTAAAATAATATTATAATAACTGATAATTATGAATAATAAGGATAATAGTAATGAAAAGGAGATAACAAAAAGAGGGAGAGAAATAAAATTTAGGGGTAAAATCAAGTGATACACAAAAAAATTGCTCACCATCCTCTGACTGATCCACAACTTGTTCCCAGACAGTGATTGATGACTCCTGGCAAATCCTCCAAGCTGATTTACTGGATATGATGTTCTGTGATATGGAACATCCCTTTGGTCAGTTTGGGTCAACTGTCCTGCCACACTCTGCTCCAGCTTCTTGTGAACCTACTCACTTGCAGAGTATAGGAACTTGAAAATTCCTTGGCAGGGTAAGCACTACTTGGTAACAGCTACCAAGTGTGTTGTGTTATCAACATTATTCTCATAGTGATTCCAAAACACTGCACTGTATCTACCAGCTAGGAGGAAGAAAATTGAGTTGATAGCTCACAGCTGTAAGGGAGTTGACTACTGTTTCACATATGAACCTTGCTCAGCCTTTCAAGGAGTCAAGGCTTTAGTGGTTCCCTGTATCTCCACAGAAGTACATAGTTGACATTGTAGCAGGTCGGTTTAGCAATTTTTCTTTTAGTACTTTCAATTCAGAGAAAATGCAAGTTCAGTTTATTCATACTTGTGAATGTCCTGGAAGAAGTAGAAACTGGTATAGCTGTCATTTCCAGACCATATGGACACCTGAAGAGTCATTCTTAATTGTAGTCACAGAAACCAAAACAAAAGGGTAAAAAATTCATCATTACACTTTCTAATCAGATGAAAAATAATTTTGATAATGTTATCAGCAGTTTCTTCCAAGCAATCCTACTATTTTTGATTAAGAATAAATTATATATTTTTCCATATCAGATGTGAAGCACAGTGACTAAGATTCTTAATAAACTTTTCAGTTTAAATAACTAATTTACTTTAGGCAACTAATGTCTAAATAGGTTAAGCTGTATGTGGTAGAATAGCAATGAACATGTTTTTCCCTGACCATCAGAGTGGTTTGATTACCCCTCATACACCGTAATGTCAATTGGTATGCTTTTCTCTTCTTTCTACTCTGATTACTATAGGAGGATAAAGCATTTCCTGCAAGTCAGGGCAGAAGGAAAGTCAAATAGAAAGCTGAAAGAGAATTGAGACAAGGATAAAGGACAGTTATTAAATTTGTGAACTCTATCAGGGGACAAGAAGATAAACTGTATGACTGACTAGAACTGTATTGGAGTCTGACATTTCATTTTTATGCAGGTCTTGGTTTGATAAAGGTAACACATTGAAGAACACTGCAATTCCACAAAAGCAGTTAGCACATTCATTGAATATCAAGATGGCTAAAGTGCTTCTCTTTTGTTGCTATCTCATGCCTTTATATGGGGCAATATAGTGCAGGAGCTCATGACTGAAGAACAGACTCTCTGCTGCTGCAGCAAGTTTATTATAAGATTCCTTTTTTATTGCATACAGGAATATAATATCTAGCTGACATTTTTTGTCACTCAATTTGTAGGGCTGTGCTCATTTAGGATTATTTTAAGCTATATGATGTACCCAAGGGGAAAAAAAAAAGAATGGAAGTGCATAAAGAAATGAGCTGTGAGCTCACTATCAGATGAACATTGAATGAGTGCTGAAATAGAGAGCAAAAGGCTAAGATGAAATGCATTTGAGTATGAAGAAACTACAATTGTTTGCAAAGTTAAAAACTATTTTAGGACACATTCAGGCACCAACACCATCTGTTTGCTAAAGAAAGAAAAAGAGAATAAAAAGGATATGATTATTTGTCAGGCAGGAGTACAGCAATATGGCTTGAAGCCCTGACAGCCCTAGACTGAGGCTGTCCAGCCTGTATTCTGTAAAGCCAGATTACTAAATTTGCCAAGTCCTTGATCAAATTAGTCTTCCAAATACTGCCTCAGATTCAGGGCATGAGGAAAACTAGTGCAGCAACCAGTAGATTGTCTGCCAGGATGTGGAAACGTGGGTTTTATTAAATATTTATGAATGGATATCTTTCTGTGAAGAATACCTTTGCTCTCTATTTTGCTAAAACTTTTGCTTGTTAGCAATGACACCAAAATATATAAATTTTGTTAAGAATTTACTTACATATGGGGAAACTTCAAATTATGCAATGCACAGTTTGATATTTTTGTATAGGCATTTTCTACAAGAAAGAAAGTTTTGGTGGTCCTATTGTTGATCCTAGATCCTGCATAGATTAGCGGTTAAGGAGAAGTGACTCTATTGTTCCTCACTATAGTCTAAAAGCTATGATGTCCTTTGAAACTTACCATGTACTCCCATAGGGTACACCCTAATAGTACAGACTATTTCTATACAAAGAAGGAGGTAGGAAGTTTTGACTTTCCATGATTATAGCTGTACTTAATAGGCAATGCTAATTAGACTTCTGTACAGCTATCCCAGGTTATTTTGTTGTTGTGCTAAAATGCTCCACACATGTAGAGAGCAAAATGTTGGAAGGTCGTTTTTCTACTTTGCAAGTGGTGATTTCTGGATGGTGTAGTAGGGCACAATATCACTTGTCTTAGCCGTGAGGGAAACCTTGAAAACTGCATAGCAACATTTCACAGTGCACAGCAAACAGTTAATCCAGGCACAGATACAACATAAATCTGCAGCTAAAAAGAGCCATTCCAAAGAACAAAAACACCAGAGTAGATGCACACAGAATTCCACCTCAAGATAATTCATTTCCCATCGTAAAATAATGGAACTCTACTTCTCAGCTGAGAGGGAGGTTCTGGCTGTTTCTTCATCATCAAGTAATTCAGTCATCAGACTTGATCCAGCTCCTTCCCTGCTCCTACTTTACACAAGTATATCACATCAGTTCCAAGCTTCCTTTCAGAGCAGATCAACTAGCTCCCATTTAAACAAGTATTTCTTTAGGTGGATGTTGTCTCCAGGGATCCCTCATGATAGGCTCTATGGATTAATCCCAAACATCTGGTGTCACAATATAAACAGACAGGACTCAGTTTCTTCATGCAGAAAAGCCAATTCTTTATTCGCATAGCTCATATTTATATGGTATCAGAAGGCACCATGTTTGAATCTAACTGGTCAGCAATCCAGTGAAACTCAGTTCATTTGTTGGTAAGGACTATTGTACATGTCCATCAAACTTTTTTCTTTCTAGATATGTTTACATATTTCCTTCAAGGATTCTCATGGGATAGAATTCTTGTTTTTGCAGGTGCAACCTCTTTTTATTTACAAGAATAGATTGTTATGCAAACTGATTCTCATTCCTCTGATTCTTTCTCATGGGAACTTAACAGGCTAGCTGTTAATTCAGCTGCACTTAGCCGAAGTGACAGGCCTAAGCCACGATTTTATAAGGCCTTTCTTTTATAAGGTTTTTACTATATGCAATAATCTGGGTCTTTAATTCCCCATATTTCTTCATGCTCACTCATAGAAGTCTTATTGCAAATCAGTTGTGTCCTCCATTCCCTCAGGTGATAACTTCCTATTAATTACTCATGACATTAGAGCAACCATATGTACAGTGAAAAGAAGGTTTTAAACTCAGAGGAACACCCCAAGGAATTTGGAAGAGACCTTGGTCAAGTTATACACAATAGGGAGACAGCCTTCCCAGTCTGGTGGAATTCAGCCTTTCTGCACCCTGTGACCTGGGGACCAGTGGAATCTCTCACAGTTACTCCTAGCCTTCAGTGTGATCAAAGAGGAAATCCCTTGACCCATCCTTCACATCCTTAATACTATGATGTGGCTTTATTTGACAAAGATTGTTTAAACACAATAACTTATGGAATCTAATTTATTGCCCATTTAATGTGCCATTCTTATTAGGTAGCTTGATTTCATTGAGATTTCTTTACACACACTTTATACACAGACTTCAAGTCTTCATTATTTTTGTTCAGCTTTTCAATCAAAGTTAAAAATGCCACAGATGATTAACATTTTTCATCTGTACTGCATCCAAGCAAAGGCAGTGGATTTTTTCTTCTGTGTAATTTTTTTGGTCTCACTAAGAGTTCAGCCTGACTCCTGGCAGTCCAATCCTTTTAAAACTTGCTTTGCTGACTTATTAAAGTACACACAAAAAGGAATGTGTCTCTCTGAGGTTCTTCTTTCAAATACCATTAATTTTTTTCACTAATTTGAAGTTCACAGCATGCTGTAGCCCCCCAGAGTAAAAGGTGTAACACATAACTCAGGATCTTACTATGTTTTATCCTCCTATACTTGAAAAAACCATATCAGTACATAGAGCAGCCTAATCACTCAGATGCCCTTCTTATCTGAGTAGAGATATAAACTGAGTGGCTTAGGTTCATTAATATTGAGAACAAGCATGACCACATAATTACGTTTTATTAAATTAATCTCTGTAGTGAACTCAGTAACCTACATTTGGCCTCATATCTTTACTATGACATCAAAAGAATGAGAATCCTTCTGCTTTTCTGACAATTTATTTATGTAGTAGCTTGTAGCATTATTTACCTTTGTATCTGTATCCCCCCATTTCTTGAACTATTGCATACGCTGCTACACTAAAGCATATGGCTGAAACAGATTAATGTTTTTATTTTTGTTTTGAAGTACTGATGGGTTAGTTGAAACAAGTCTAATTTCAGACAACAGGTTTTGCATAATTAGAAGATATTGAGGTCCATGATTATCTGTTTGCCTTTTTCTCTTTTGGAGGTGATATCCAACACAGTGGGAAAGGTGTTTAGGCTAGAAATAGACCATCCATGAAATATCAACAGAAATATGTGCGTAGCAGGATTCAAAATAACTTATTTGTCTGGGTATATATGTGCATTTACATACAAATACATATATTTGTCATCCGTTGAAATAGTTAAGAAATTGCTTCCATTTTTTTTTCTTTTGCTAGAATTCTATAAATGTGCACAAAAATAATGAAGTGGACTATAGCTAGATACTGACTAAAAAGACATGTTTTACTAGTAAAATAACTTATTCTACAAAGCAAGGTTTTCTTTTTACAGTTAGAACTTTTGAGAAGGCTGGTATAATATAGCCTGTTTTTACATGCTATATTTAGACATTTAGAAGACAATAACAGAGGAAGAAAACCATAAAAGCAAACATAAAGAGTTTGGCATTTGCAAAACAAATGTTCATAAAATCAGCGATTCTCCATATGTGCCACAAAAATTTAACTTGAAGAAGTTAAAATGAAATTTTATCCTGATATTAATCATCTCTAAAAACAGTGGAATGAACTTGCTAAAGTCACCTGAATTAATGGATGAAAATCACTGATAGTTTTGGTGGATTATTCTGCTAGATTTAATTTCATGTAAAGAAAGACATATAATTCATCCAGGCATGAAAATTATTTAGGGTTTTACAGCTTAATATTCTTGAAAAAACAATGTCCATGGACTGTTCATTAATCAGACTATATAAATGCTTTGGTTTTCAAATTCTTACCAAAAACTTGCATGTTTTTATTGCCATATGCCCTGCATATTAAAAATTCTTGGGATAAATTTCAAAAATAGCTTGTACATAATATAACCATATTGTAGGCCTGTATTTTGAAATTTTTCACATGAATTGCTTGAGGAAATTTGAATGTTTCCACCACAAAACTACTGGTTAGATTGATGCCACATGTATTGAAGGTATAACTAGTGAGGTCTAAAGCCATGCTTGATATTGCAGATTTTAATATTTGTGAATCTGTCAAGTACAGTAGTAGTATCATAGTATGTGTAGACAAATTACTATATTTATTTCCATCAGGGATTTGATGATTTCCCAGTTCAAGATTAAAATTGAGTAAAATATTTCCAGTGAAAAATTACATTTCAGTGAAATTAGAATTTCATAGGGAATTATGTTATTATTTCAGGCATTTAGAACCTGAGGCTTGGTTTTATACTTTATAATTATGATGTATTTAAAAGTAAATATAAAAGCTAAAAATGTCAAATATTGGTTATATCTGTTATGCTTATACATATTTATTGTTATGTATAGTTATGTATATGCATCTTTAAAATGGGATCTCTGTATGGGTGATGAACATTTGAAGGGGGTTTCAACATTGTATTTTAGTGTAAGAAAAAATTACATTTTAAAATCTCAGCATTTCACCCAAAAATGGAAATCTGCATTTGAAACATGTTGCAGTGTAGTATTTTTCTATGCATGGAAAATATCTGCCTGAAGAGAGAGACAACAAGATAAGCTCACAATAAGGGTGACTGATGAACATGCAGGTAACACTTTGAGAAAACCTGAGTTTCAGCACCTAACCTAGGCTTACAAGTAACCTGGCTTTTAGCAATAATTTTACACATTGGCAAAAGTGTGGATGAAGTCATCCCTTCTGTGTTGGATACGAGGAGATCAACCAGATGCTATCTGATGCTCTCCGCAAAATATTACTTTAATCTTTCATTTTTAATTTTAATCAATTCTAGAGTACTTTATAATGCTAATTAATAGCAGCTGAAAGATAAATGTTCTAAAAAATAGTTTTAGCAGGAATAAGTAAAAAAAAAGAGCTCTGAGAAAGAGCTGAAACAGACATTTAATTCATGCTAGAAAACTATAACAATAGGACAGAAAAACCAGGATTAAACAGAAATATTTTTGCTTATTTTATTTCCCTTCTTTTCATTCTCCTTTTAATTTTTTTAAGGAAGCTAAGATTATGCCAAGTGATAAATTGTTGTATATTCTGTGTTTGAAATTTTCAAGAAGAGAACACAATTGATTTCTTTTTGGACAATCTGGGGTTTGTGGTATAGGAAAGAAGCACGTCTCACAACAGGAGGAATAGAGGCAAGAGGAAACAACAAACCCCATAAAAGTAACTTTATTCAAAATAGAAGTTGATCAATGGATTATGTAATGTGGTTATCTTCTCTAGCACTAGCCAGGGAATGAGCTCCATGACCAAGAAAGTCTCTTTATGACCTAATGTACTCCAGCATCTATCATTTTAAGTTTCTTCAGGGATCACTCAGTTTTCAGGATGATGGTTGTAATTGAACCATAAGCTGGTAAATACATTCAGTTAGAACAGGAGATAGAAATTCCTTTTGGAGTCCAAGTTGCTCCCAGAGCACAGAAGTTGGAAATTTGCATCTCAAATGATTGAATCTGTTGCACAGTTATGGTGATAACATAATTGTATTTTTTCCCTTTTATTTGCACATTTAATATCCAAAGTTCTGTTAGACTTGGCTGACTGCAACATACCAGAGATTTTTTTCAATCATGGGTCCAGATTTTAATAAGATTTCTTTCTCTGAATTTAGCAGTAAACCAAGGTCATGCTCTGAACCAGGACACACTTTCAGTTTTTCAAGCTGCTTCATGAATGCGAACTCCACATAGATTGGGATTGATACTGCTTGAAAAACTTGAAAAGCAGCAATATGAAGCACTTGTCTTATTTGGAGCTAAGTGAATACTCTTTCTGACATCACATCGTAGACAGTCTGCCTCACTGCTGTCTGGAATTGAGCATGAAACCTTCCTGTCATCCTCACATTGCTGTATAGAAACTACACCTCACATATCTGACATAAAGGCAGGTAGTTAAAATTGTTATGTTGGAAATTTGTGGAAGGAAGCGTAATGGAAACACACTCCAGGAGAATATTCTGTAAGAGTGAAATGGAAATAAAAATAGAAATCTTTTACTAAGACAAAAAAGTTTGTCCTCAGAGAAATAGAAAATCCCATTAAAGTGTTTTTTTGCTGTTAGCTGAAGTTGCAGCCAGAGTTTAAATCATCATCAGTGCAGTTTTCATTACAGATCACTGCTACTTTACTGCAAATCATTGCTACATTTTATAGGAGTGAAATTCTATAAAGGAGCATACATTAATAAACTTCTTGCTTTCATGTCAAAGTTGAATAATGTTTATGACTTGTGACATATTTGCCTTTGATGTTACATTGCAGATAAATATTTTTCTTTATTTTATTAATGCAGCATAACTTTTTTTTTCTTTTTAGTTATTACATTCATTAGGCAGTGACACAAATACTGTTAAGAATTTATAAATATACAAATAATAAAAGTGAAGAAGAACTGTTAGAATAACCCCTGTGTTTCTGGATTTACGTGATTTCAGATTTGATTGAAAATTCATTTATGTATTAAACAGGCAGCAGTAGGGATGAGATGAAAAGGAATCACATGGGATCTTGATGAAAATCTTTTAGAAAGCAGTCTTCTTATCTTCAGTCCAAGGTAAAAACTGAAAAGCAGCTTTACAACCAGTTTCAGGAGACATTTAGAATCAAGTTTTCTGTTGTTATTGTGATGTATTCATCCAATCTCTTCTTAGAAGGGAAGACACATATGTTAGTTATTGTTTTCAATCTTTTTGTAAAGCTCTGTATGTTTGATTTCAAAAAAAATATTTGGATAGAGTAAAATTAATTCTTGGGCTAAGAGCAAAGACTCCTCTATACTTCAACTGTAATTCTATCACCAAAGCACAAAAATATAAACAGGATTAATTTCAGCTAGTGATTACTGAGTATAATTTTAGTCTGGAAACCAAGATACTGCAAGTATCATCTCATAGTTTGCAAAATAATTTTCACCTCTTCCTTGGATAGAATTTAAACTGCTTTTAAGAGCAGGATGAATATGCAGTCTTTTATTACAGAAAGTTTGTTTCTCCTCAAGTCTCTAACAGCCTTTTAACTGAAATGTTGTAGTGCTAACTACGCTGCATAGGAGGAGTTTTTACAGTAAATTATCAAAGTGAATGCAAGTTTAGGTGAAAAGGAAATTAAGAAGTCAATGTTTTCTTATATAATCCATATTTGAAATGGGAAGGATCATTTTAGAAATATTAAGGGAAAAAACACCATTTGAAATAAATATAAAAAAAAATTCTAAAATATAACTAACCTTATTAGATTACCTATCAAAGTATCTATTTCATACATAACAGTAATTTGTACTCTTATGACTGCAGAATCTTTTGAGATCATCTTATTATACCTGAAAAGAATGTTTAGTTTGTATTTGCAGTGTCAAGACCAGGTTTACAGTAATTTGAGAACCATAGGTAAGTATTTCAATGCATCATCTGGTCAGCTAACTTCCAGTTTATTCATTGTATTCACCTATTCTTTTACTGTTAGATACGCTAGTAAAATTCAATAATGCACTCTTTACTTGAATTGACAGGTTAAATAAATTTCATCTACCAATTGTGACCTATCTCAAGCCTTCACTTTTTTCTTTGCAAGTCATCCCATACATAATCTTGAATTTCAGTGTTCCCCAAATTTTTGCATTTTTTTTTTTTGACTTTACCAGAGACAATATATTAATGATAAACTTCCAACATATATTATATACAGGTATAATAACTATAGAAAGTGGTCTTTGATGTTAAAAAATCTATTCGTTTTAAGGGTTGTTTTTATCGTTTTACTTTTGAATCTTTTCTTACCTTAAGGTGGGACTTCACCTCAAAGCCTTTGAAAATGTTAGTAATATTCAAAATATAAAGTTCGTATTTTTGTAGGAGATGTTTTGTTTAATGTACTTTATGACTACTCTTTGCAGAATAGGAAAAGCATTTATTTTGTTATACCTGACATACATACTTTTCCCCCTATAAAATACACATGTCTATGAAATTCAGACAAACAATAAGACCAGTTTATGGCCATAAAGCCAGGTGAGAGGAGAAGTGAGGCAGGTCCTTCCTACCTCAACACTGGCTCAGGACCCACTGCAAAGCACCTGCTCCCAGCTGCTGCGTGGGGTATCAGTGTCTGCAGGGCACCTCCGCCTGAACAAACCATGTGTGAGAATCACTGCTCTGAAATTTGGGCTGTAAATTTCTGTATGAATCAGCGTCCTGCTCACTGTCCCTGCAGGGTACAGAACAGGGAGCAGACACAGAAATCGTGGTGAGAGGTGTTATACCTTGGCTTTGCCAAACAGTCACAGTCACCTGGCTTAAAGTGATAATGGGCCCTGTTGAAGATCAGGAACTGGGCTTACAAATAGCTACTTCTGAATATCACAGTCTCTGCCCGGAACAGAATAATTTGAAATACCAGTGTTTCTCCCCTGAGAAAGACTGTATTTTTCCATTCATGGGAGAACCACATACACTGCTGTTGCTAGAATCCATTGTCCAGTGAGAGGGTTCTAGAAATGAATTGTAAAAAGGCCCAAATTTTTTCATTAATTCTAGGTATATGAAACAAGATTTTTAAGAGGACTGTAACTTCAAGATGAGCAGAAAGAACAAAAACATTGAAAGAGAGAGATATAACATTAAAAAGGGACTTAGAAAGAGAGGTGGAGCAACGGGTGTGAAGAAAAGAGAAAGCTTATGTTAGAGAATGGAAGAGTCATGCACAGTGATGGGCTCAGCAGAGGAAGAGAATAGAGAAAAAGAAGTGTTGCCAAATCACTAAAGCAAAGTTGCAATAACTATGCCTTTTAAATTGGTTTTCTATAGAGTGACGTCTCTGCTATATGGAATAGCACCTACAGAGGGTTTTTGCTTACCCCCCTGCTGATTAGAGTGGTTTATCTACAAAGATATATAAATCATATCTACAAAGATATACATTTTCTTTGCTCTTCATGCCTTAAATTTCTACTTTTATGTACCTTCCATGTTTTACCAAATTCAAAGGCTTTTATGGCATCATCAGTCTGCTTCCATGGGGAAGACAAATACCAAGAATAGAGAGAGGATAACAGCTTCAGTAATACCCAGAGTAGAGATATTTATTTCTGAAGACATAGATTCCTAATCCCTGGAACATTTATTTTGGAATTGCAATTCATATTTGTTAATTACTTTTTATCTAAGTAAACTGAAAAGATGGGATGGGATGAGAGAAGAGAAGAGAAGTGAAAGGAAAGAGAAAAAGGAAGAAAGAAAAAAGAAAAAAAAAAAAAAAAAAAAGGAAAAGAGAAAGAAAAGGGAATAGAGCAGCAACTTCCAAACAAGATTTTCCTCAGTAAAACTTACATCATTGTAGGCTGAATTGGTTAAAACTGTGAACAAAAATTGTGAAATATGGAAAACTTCCTATGTCTCAATTCTCTGTATTTGAAAGGGTTGTTGGCTTTCACAAGATGGATAAACACAGAAAGACTGAACAGGATGCATCACAGGTGAAAAATGCTGTGGAATATTTGGAAAATTATAGCAGCACATAGGGGAGTTACTGGAACCTGCAGGATATCAAGGAATTCTGCATTCTATAGTATTTCCTGTGGAGGGTGATCTCACATTTCTTAAAAAATCCCATTGATTTCTACTACTCATTGCCGTGCCAACCATATAAATGAAGCAGTATAAAATGTGATGTCCCAGATACCACCTACTGTTCTGTGATGAAAATAACAATGCAATGTACTGCATTTCTTGTACCTAAACATATAATATCTACCCTTAAAATATGCCATTTTATAGAATGTGCTGCAACGTTTTGCCATTATGCATTAATCTTTTTTAGATCCAAGACATGTAGTACATAAATTAATAAAAAAATGAAGCCAAGCCTGGAAGTGATGGAAGACAAATGCCACTGCTGGCTTCTACTGTAAGTGATGCATTATATCTTTAGGCAGCTATAAAAGTAATGACTTCAGAAATCTAAAATGAGACTTCTAGAGTTATGTTCACAAAAATTCTTCACATCTTACCATTCTGAGCAAAAACCATCATTATCAAAGTTTCAATATTATAACTTTATGAAAAACTACCATGGGTAGAAAATACATGAAAGCAATGTCACTTTTTACTACTGCACAGCAGTTACCCGAGAGCTCTAAACATCTATTCTGAAGAAAAAGAATCTAACACTTATTGTATAATCTTATTGTAGAAATAAGGATTTTCTTTTGAAACTTGTTGACTTTGATATTTAGAAAATGATGAAACTAAGAGATCAAATAATAAATGTCAAAAATATTTCAAAAAATATTTCAAAAAAATTTCAAAGAACATTTCAGATTCAATTTCAAATATGAATTTGTATTTAGAAATTTATTATTAAATGAAAATTGTGACTTTAAATTTTTTTACAGGAATTTAATAAATGTGGGCATTTCAGACAAAAACATTTTATTGAGATTCCATTTCTTGAACAGTTTCCTCCTATATATTGGCAGAATTCTAGTCTACTATTCAAGACAACTTATTTACCCTTATATAGATGCTTAATCTGGCCAATTCCTTTACATGGAGTATTCCATAGGTGAGTTAATTTTATAATTACAATTTTCAGGTTTGTAATTGCCATTTTTAAAAAGTACTTTTACAGCTTGGCATTTAAACTCTCCAATAAGGGTCTCAAAAGATATGAACGTACCTCTCTCTTTACTTTCTTTATGTCCCAAAGTCTCCAAAGCTGCTTTTGAGCTGCTACTCAAACCTAAAATTACACAAATCTTGTGTTTAATCTTCTGCGTGTCAACATTTGCAGAAACACTTTTGTGCTGAAATTGCTCTGCAGAAAGATACATCAGAGTCATAGGTTAAGCCAAGGCTTAAGAGTGTTCAAAATGATTTCTCGAATTACCTGGGCAAATAATTTCACGATACTGTGATCTGATACTGTGATCTGTGATTAGTTACCTTTAACTTATCTGTGATAAGTTAAAGGTAAATGCAAAAGTGGGGTGTAGCAAGAAGACAAAGAAGAGTCAGATGATTTCAGAGGTGGCTGTTTGGCTAGCATAGCCACAGACTCAGTGCCCCCATTAAACAGGAAGATCAGGACAGCTCCAAAAGCTTTCATTACATGGGACAGCTTTCTCAAAACCAGCACAGGTGTGTGCTTGATATTGTGCTATTTAGGTACTAAAATCAAAATTGCTTCAGTAGAAAAGACTAGCAGGTAAGGTATGCATTTAGCAGACAACTAGCTTCTGAAGATACTACTACCAAAGATCCATTTGCCCCTGCTTCTGGTTCATCTGACTTTCCTTTTGTCTTTGACCAATAGAATCAATTTAAGCAAGGTTACTTTAACTTGAAGTGTTGGATGATTTATTGTATTTTGTCTTAAGTAAATGTAGCTGTACTAGTAGAGCTAGTAGAGCACTTCATCAGTAAGATGAGAACATGTTCCAGAAGCGTACCAAGAACCTCCTTACACTGGTAGTATTTCAGACTTCCCCACCCATTTTATATTTGGCAGGAACACTGCAGGCAGAGGCCAGCATTAGCCTAGTTATATTGTTTCTGCTGTATGGATTACTTCAGTTGTTCCTGCACATCACTGCAGAGTATTCCAGAGTTTGGAAAGCTAATAGAATCTTGAATGGCACAGAATTTTCTCAAATGTTTGTCATATATTTCATAATAAATATAGTGCAGAATTTATTTCTAATTTTCATCTTTGATAGAATAGCTTTTATATTGCAAGAGATATGCATGTGATAATTCAGTTTCCGTTTTGCATTTGTATATAGATATAACTATGTATTAGAAGTATAATTCAAGCACAACTATGAATATAAAATAATTCTTATATATTAATTTAAATATATACATTTTAAAAAATAGTTTGTGATAACATGAGAAAAAATCCCTCATGAATTTGTCTTTAGTCTGAGACCATCCTAAGCCTACTGCAGCTATGACTAGGCTTATCAACTACATACATAATGTCTCCTTTTCTATTGTCTCCTGTGAACCTTAAATATACACTTAAATAGAATTTTTTCAAGATGAATCAGAAATTGTGCATGCCTCATCATCTGCAGTAACCAAAGATGCTTTTTAGTGCAGCTGTGAGCATTACAGACGTGAAAGCTGGGCACAGACACACCATGAGAAGGGTGAGCTTGTGCTGTGTGTGAAGCACTGGGCACAGCAGCATGGTAAAACAGCCTCACTTCCGTGGTTTGTATTCCTTCAGTGGTTTGTTGGCACAGTTTATGACATCTATTTACATTCATTTCAAGCCTGGGGGAAGAACAAAGCTTTCAAGATGGTTGTTGGTAAGTTTTTTGCCTCAAAAAGTGTAAGTAAAATGGAACATATAACTTTTTTCCCCCTAGTGGTCCGGAAATTACATCTAATCTTTTGTTTTACATTGGAAATACATTGCATATATTTGAAAAGAACTTATGATGAGCAAAAAGACAAAATAATTTTTTTTCTCAATTGAATTTATTTAGGTAAAAATAACAATTATTATGGTACAAGTTATTTATTATTTTAGGAGAAATTTATTACAGTACTAACAAAGTTAAAATCAGAAGTTAAAGTAAAAGCAAGGCATGCAGGTGAACTTATAAGCCACAGAAAACACAACATAACTGGTGATGAAATAGAAAGGAAAATATGAAGACTAAAAGGTTTCCATAGCAATACACTACTATTAATTTTTCTTGAAGCAGAAAAATCTCTAGAATGAGAACAGCCTAACAAAAATGGATGTACATATATTACAAAGTTTTCATTCTCTACATTTCTTTTATGATTTCATAAGACTTCAGACGTATCAATGAAGTGTGAGACAAGGCTCTATGGTGACTTGGCACATACAGAAAATGAAACAGCATCAATTACTAAAATAGAACACATTCATAAAAGTGAAGAAAAGGTGAAACAACCTGAAGGACTCAAGCTTTGTTAATGAAATGCAGAAACCATTATTTTATTTATTACATTTTTCTTCTACTAACTGCAAGAAGAACAGAGGAAAAAAATCAGATTTACCTCTACACATTCCATATTTCATATTTAGCTGAAGGTCTACACAGTCTTGATTATATAAGTACCAAGGTTAGTGTTTTAAATAACATTATCGTATAACTGGTATGTTCCAAAATGTTATGATGGTGTAGAGTAGCCAGATCACAGTTACATCTTCCTCATTTGTGGTACTTTTCTTCCTTCTCCATGTCTTTCACGTGCAATGTGATAGGAATGATATGGAAACATTGTCTTCCTATCTACCTCAACTATGAAATAGAATAATTAATTGCTATTCCATAGCACAAAAGATCCTGAAATAAAATCTTTCTATGTGAAAATGTAGATGATGATGATTATTTATTATTGTTAATAATAGCACATATTGTCATTTTGGTCAAATAGAAAGAAAAATACTTGACTTCTGTATCCTGATTTTGATAGGAATTTTTCCCCACTGAAGTGTTAATTTTTAGCATTGTTTTAAAAAATATGTTAGACAAACTCACTGGCCCACAACTGCCATCCAACATCATTTTAAAGAAGCAAGCCACTTTTAAAGAGGAAGTTCAGTACCAAATTCTATTCTGATGTACCTCGCTTCAAATTTGCTCTTCTGCAAGTATAATTTCTGCAAGACATTCAGTCTAAAATTTATTCAAGTTCTGTATCCATTTAATTTCATTCTTTAGTCTGTGAATGTTCTGTGTTCATATAATGAATTCATCAGGTGTGGGAATTTGAGAGAACTAGTTTCACTAAAGCTAGTGTGAGATAAGCCTTTAATATTCATACGAGACTCTGATCTAAAATTTCCAATCATCTAAAATATAAATATTGATACTAGTTAGTACTGAGTTTGTATTGTACCAAAGTAATATTCAAGTACTATTCCTGCTTGTTTATTGTCTCAGCTTAGTTTAGTGCTCAGCATTTCCAAACCTCTTTTAAAATAAATATCTTTACTATTTTGTATGACATGGTCATTGTCTGGGAAATTTTGACTTGATTGGGGTACCTTAAGAAAAGAGTTTATCTTAGATCCTGTGTCACCAGAGCCTACTACGTTTTTAGTGATATCTCACAAAGAAAAGAAAGAAAAGAAAAAAAATTGGATCAATACTATCTCTCTTATGATCTCTAATAGTTAACAAGTCATATAAAGACAATCATCTCGGGAGGTCATGTCTGAAAAAATATTTTGCAATATTTTATTCAGCTATGACATACATTTTGGAGAGTCAAGGAATATTCTGCAAATTGGTAAATTATCAAGAACAGCTGTCACTTTCTTTATATAAATGCACATGAGTATTTGCAAAGCAATTCACTAATGGAGTAATACATTTCTCAGAGTAAATATGATTTAGTAAACAAATGAGCAAAATTGCTTCCTTTGATAACGACATCAGAATTGGCATTTTTGCAAATTAAAACTCGTAAAGAAAAGAGCTATGCTCAAAGCTCTTACCTTTTTAAGCCTACTCACAGCTCAAAAGCACTGACTCTTAAAAGAACATAAAAATTTCCAGATTAAATGGGTTCATGTCTATGTGGAAGGAAGGATGTAATAGGCAAAATCATATATATAATTCTTTGAGTGTGATGTCAATCTCACAGAGCAGTTCACTCCAGAGGTATACAAGGACTTCACAGGCAATCAATCCAGATTTGCATTGATGTTGCAGAGTGGAAATATGTTCTTAGAATTTTTAAGCAAACTTCAATAAATTCTATAATTCCATTGAAATGAATGTGTTTGTATGCTTCAGAGGTTATTTAAAATATATCTAATGTAAGAATGGCTATACATTTTAACCAAGGGGTACTTATTTGAGCATTTGACTTACTTTGTCCTTTCAATTTTTTCATTTATCAATATGCTTTGCTTCCCTATCTAGCTTTTAGCATTAAATGAACTGGAGTGAAAACTGAACTTTTTCTCCACAAAATGCAGATAATAGCTTTTGTGTCTGGTTGCACCTCTTGTTTTCTGGTAAGCTGGATATCTGGGACCATGAAACTTTCTGAGTCCTCAATTCTGGTAATACGAATTGGCCACTATTACTGGTGTTCTGACCCCTCTGATATCCTGTTTCTGTGGACTCCAAAAATGGTTTTCCTTTCCTTTTGTTTTGTTATTGTTATTGCTGATAGCTCACTCTTATGATGTGGGAAATATTTCACCCACAGGGAGGAGTGTTATCTCTTGGTTGTGTGTTGTGAAAGATTGTATTCTGATCTTCTGAAAGGTCAAAACATTCTATTGAAACTTGATGACAATTTGATAATAACTTGGTGATTTCCACCTGGGCTGTTCTGCACGCCCATGAAAATATTTACCGTCTGTGACTGGACCCAGATCTGAAAATTCTATTCTAGTTACAATCCATGTTTTCTTTTTCTGTGCTCATCATGTTCCAAAGTATCTATTCTGGTACAATTTATAGTATATTTTCTCTCTGTGTCAGACAAACTTTTAAACATAATGGTCAAATTTCAGAAATGTGTTTGCAGCTTGGTGTACTAATATAAGAGAGATAACGAAAGAATTTTAGGGGCAAATATTGCTCTGTTTTTTCCTTCTAAAATTGATTTGGAGCTAAAACACTAATCTGTTGGAGGATTTGGCCCCATAAAAGCAATGTGTTTTGTGAAATTCCAATTTTGTAACCCCTTTTTGATCTCTAATTTCTAATATATTTAAACAATAGCAAAAATATATCAAAGAGTAGGATTCTTGACCAGCCTTTCATGTGTTCTTTTTCTTGGTAATTACCACAGGCAGCCTTTTATTGGGCACAAAAATATATAAAATAGACATAAATATATATAAAGTACTTAATGGAAAATCATCCTCACATATTTTCTAAAAAACTCAGATGATTTATTTCCTAGAAAAAAATGCATGCTTCTCTTAATTCACAAAAAAATGCATTTAGAGTCATAAAATCATTAAGGCTGAAAGAGCTCTCCAAGACCACCAACATCCAAGATCTCAAGGCCCAACCTTTGACCAAAATCCACCATGCAAAACTCAGTGTTAAACTAAACAGTGCTAAATGACATATCCAGTAATTTCCTTAACTCTTCCAGGGATGGTAACTCCACCACATTTCTGGGCAGCCTGTTCCAATGTTTAATTACTCCTTCAGTGAAGAAATTTTTCCTAATGGCTAGCCTGAACTCCCCCTGGCACAGGTTGAGGCCATTTCTTCTTGTCCTATTGCTAGTTGCCTGGGAGAAGAGACCAACCTGCATCTCCCTCCAACCTCCTTTCAGATAGTCGTAGAGAGGGACAAGTTCTCTTCTGAGCATCCTCTTCTCCAGGCTGAACAACCACATCTTCCTTAGTTGTTCCTCATTAGACTTTTTCTTCAGACCCTTCACCAACTCCGTTGCTCAGGGTTGGACAGAGGATTCACCAGTGTCAAGTAGAGACGGACTGCCCTGCTCCTGCTTCCCACACTATTGCTGATACAGGCCAGGATGCTGTTAGCATTCTTGGCCACCTGGGCACATGCTGGATCATGTCTAGCTGCCTGTTGACCAGCACCTCCAGGTCCTTTTCCACCAGGCAGCTTTCCAGCCACATTTTTTCCCTGTGGTGCTGCCTGGGGTTGTTGTGACCCAAGGACAGGGCCTGGCACACGGCCCTGTTGAGCCCCATACAACTGGCCTTGCCCCATCAATCCAGCCTGTCCAGATCCCTCTGCAGAGCCTTCCTGTCCTTCAGCAGACCAACACTACCACCCAATTCAGTGTTGTCTGTGAACTTACTGAGGGTGCACTGGATTCCCTCATGCAGATCATTGATCAAGATATTAAACATCAGTGGCCCCATAAGCCTTGACTTGTCACCATGACATGTATTTAAAAAGAAAGTTTGGATGTAACATATGCATTATGAAGCAGATGACACTTCATAAATAACCATTACATCAACCTTATATTTTTTATCAGCTCTAGAGAACCAGATTTCAAATGTTCAACATGAACCGAAATGAATTGCAACTGTCACATCTGCAATAAAAAGAAAGACATGGTTAAGAGGTTTTTGGTGGGTCACTAGTTTTTACTTCTGTGAGCAATTTGTCTGCAATATTTTTTATCATTTTTAATGCTTTCTTTACTGTATAACTCAACAGAATCCCAATCTCAAGAATTAGCTAACCATCCCTCTCTGAGTCATGAATTTTATTTCATTTAAAAAAAAAAAAAGGTATCCAGGACTGTCTTCAAATCTTCAAATCAGGTTTCTTCAACACATTCAATTTATAGAGTAAAGATATTTGTAAGCAATTTCAAAGTCATATGCCTACCTGGAGCCCTGTGGAAATTTTGTAGTTTGGACACCTAAATTTAATAGGCATGTTACTGAATAAGTAAGGATAAAGAAATACATTATTATGAAATCTAGAATAGTTCAAAATCCTTTGAACTTCACTTACATGCAAATGCATCATGATATGCATCTAAAATGAATTTAGATCTAACATATATATTATGAACTGTACAGCAGATGACACATCATAAACCAGCAACTCTGATTTCATAATAGAAGTTTTATACACTCAAAAATTATGTACATTATCCTTATTCCTTTTTCTGCAATATATCTTTAGAAGATTATACAGAAATTTTCAGGCTGCTTGCTAAACAATTCTGTATTCTTCACATTGTATTCATTATTTAATACCATGGTCTCCATAAACACAAAAAGAAAGCATTAAATTAACATCCAAAGACAAATTTCTGCAATCCATAGGAATACTTTTATTAAGCTACTAAAGTCACTATCAATGTTGGTGGAGTTCAGAAAAAAGTCCTTTAAAAACCATATAATCACTGAAATGCAGAAAATTGGGCATTAAATCTAAAATGTCATTCCTCAGTGAGCCTGCTGTGCTTAGGTTTTGAGTTGACCTAAGAAGCTCAAAATATAGAGGAAGGAGTTTCCATTCACTCAAATTGGAAAAGGCAAATAGTGCAAAGTTCAGAATACTGGCATAAAAGGAAAAACAAAAACAAAACCACTAGTATTAGACTGTATTTCTCCTTCCACCCCTGTGTTCATGTTGCATAACCAGTGTAACTGAGAAGAGAGGTTGGTATAATTGGTAGAGACAACTGAAGATGCGTCTCTTCTATGATATGTCTACCCTGACCCTCCAAGAAAATTTCTGCCTATTTAACAAAAGTGACAACACAGGGAATGGGTGTGATTTTCACCAGCCATATTTTGCAGACTAGTATCTCAGAACATACACTGATGAGAGCAATTGATTTAAGCCAGTTGACCAAAATATGTATCTCTATGTGTACTGATTTTGGAACAGAGGATCAGCTGTCCAGACAGTAAGTAGATAACTCTCCAGAAGAGGAGCAGGGCAACTGCACCAATCCTACTCCTACTAACTGTTCTAGCCGTAGCAGTGGCCATAGTCCCAATTTACATCTCTTGTCTTTCATTAAACTTATACCTATGAGAAAATATTTTAAAGTATCTAATGGCCCACTAAGCACATTCCTACACAGAGTAGACCTAAGCTCCTGACCAATCTTCAGGGCAGCCACTGCCCTAGTCCCTACTTCAGGACTAACCATATGGTTTCCCTACATTTCCTCATGACTCCTGACCCCAGGCCTACTTGCACAACCCTAGTCATACTGCAGGGATGATGAGACACCAAATGAGCAAACACACTCCAAGGCCACCCTACCCCAACCATCAAAAAGTCTTATGATATGCGATAATTCTATTCATCACATCTGAAGCATTCCTCTTGCTAGGATTCTTTTGAGTGTCTTGCCACTCCAGCTTAGTCACTACCCTAGAATTAGGCAGACAGTGTCCCCACAATAGGAATCAAACCCCTCAAACCCATAAAAGTCCCCATTGTGCAGCATCATAAAGAACCAGATGAAACTCTCCAAATGCTTTGACTGACACCCCCAAGTTATATGAGAAGCCATACATTTTAAGCTACGTATGAAAAAGGTTGCTCTTTTAATTGTAAAAATCAATGTGCTATACCATGTACATTTGTACTATTATAAACTCATGAAGTCACAAAGAAACTCCTGTATCTGTGTGGTTAGTCATAATGTGGCAATAAACTCACATATAGTAACTGTAGTAACTGCAGAGTGAAAAAAAAATCAGAAAGAAAATAACATCCTCTGTCTAGGTAGTCCTATCTGACATCTTTGAGTGTGTTTGGGAATAACTTTTATGGCAATAATTCAGGTAACTGGTATTTTACTAATGTAAAAGTAATGTATTGATTATTAAATACAAATATATTTTGTCTTCATAATGAATTGGTATAGATCCCCAAAGTTCATACAGTCTTTCCTCTCTTTGACTGCCCTATTAGTGATTCTGTGGCTAGTGTGAGACACTAGGAAATGCTTCTGTCACAACAGTGCACTCAAACATTAACAGTTTCTGTGGAAATGTCTTCAGGTCTCTAAAGTTTTGACTCTCCTATTCCCCTTGCCCTTTCCATAGCCATAAGACCTATACAAGAAACTGAACATTGGTAAGTGGTCTAATACAATTATTATAACTCTGGTAGGGACCAGAGTGCTTTGATATTTGCCGACTAACCTGAAGTGTCTCTTGACACAAACCAAAGGTTAAGGCAGATAGAAAAGGAAAAATATATTTGCATAATTTAAATGTAAACATCTCATTTACTGTTTTAGAAAGTGACAAAAAAAATCTTTTACTTTGATATGCACATTTTGCCTTTGATATGAACAACTCTCATATTAAATTCCTGAAGCAGAAAGAGCTATTACAGCAATTTAGAATATGTTCCTTTCATTCTGTCAAACCAGATTAAAGGGGTCTAGTGTGAGAGATGCCTACATTTACAATTGATCAGATAATGGATCTACTGTTAGAGAGTATAATTTCTCTATAATGGAAAAATTTTGCTTACATTTTTTTTTCCTTGAGAAGACTAAGAACGTAAGAATTTTTTACCTTCTCCATCTTTTCCAAATTTACTACTAACCTCTCAAATCTTGGAGATTTGTGCAAGTATTTTTGCAAAGTTTGGGACAGTAAAGATGGGACAAGAAAGATTAGAAAGAATGCCTTTATCTACTTCAAGCCTCTCTGAAAAGAGACCAGTTACCTTGTCAGTCTTCTGTTTATTACACAGTGCAGTAATGGTAGAACAATGTCATTGAAATTTTCCACAGAACTTCTGTAATATCTGAAAGACTGATTTTAAGCATCTGTGTCAATCTCCAGATTTAAGAGATTGGGATAGATTTCTTTCTTTATCTTCCAAGTTACTTTTTAACTACATTAGATGATTTGAATAGTGTGATGTCTATAGGTGGGTTTCCCCAAATAATTAATTATATGCTTGTTTTTTTTGTTTCCAATTTCAGAAGGAGGGGATGCCAGGAATGTGAGTTTATCATGACTATGTAATGCAGCCAGCATTTAGCTTACCTGCCTCAATATACAATTGAAGGACTATTCAGTCTTTTGACATGATCTTGTACTCATCACTGTTCTCACTGATGAGAACAGGTTTTGTTTTCCCTCTGTGGAAAGAGGGCTTTCCATTTAAATCCACTGTGCTGGCATTTTTTTCTTTATGTAATCTGGAGGGCCATATTAAAAAAAAGCATCTATGAAAGTGACATGTTGGCTTTCCAGAGATTTCCATGCTACCTCATTTTGCTATTTTCTCACAGTATTCATACACAGAGTTTTGCACCTGATCTGACAGTTACAAAGATTTAGTTACAAATTCCTACTCTGACATTTTCCTACTTAGGTATTCACTTCACAAATAACTACAAAACCACTATGTTTGACTCCAGCACTCTTTGGGGATGATGTCAAAAATCACAAAATCAATTAGAACTGATTCTTCAAACTTTACTTTTTTTATCTTGTGCTCACTTTGAATTCTCTTTCCCCTGCTGCTTCTGAAGCTAACAACCAACTCCCTGCTGTGATAGAATTTTAACCTACTCACATGTGCAGTTGTTGGGGTGACCTTGTAACAAAAAGGGGTTTTTTAAAATTTATTAGTAATATTATTAACCCTTTTGACCACATCAGTAGACTTTCCCTAACAATTCTGAAACTGCTGATATTTAACAAGAACTAGGAAATTGGACTTCAAGCCCTAGGTGTTTACCTAAGATTTTATTATAAATTCCTTGCCAAGGTCAGCTCTATAAAACCATCATGTAAGGTAAATTAGTATTGACCCACTGAGTATATATAATGCTTGCTTCAGCCTCCTGTTCACTCCTATTCTCTCCAAAATCTCTAATGCCATCCAAATTCTTTTCCATTTAGATAGGTGATTAAATCAAACTGTATGCCAGTTTATCTAGGGAGCACAAGCACTGTGAAACTGTAACTTACTCACTTTCTGCTTTTAAAGTGTTCATAGGACTCTCTTAGTCTAACTATTTCTTCTAACCCATTTAGTTCCATAAATCCTAAAAACTTGTCTGACAGTATGTTTGTCCAACTTTGATCATTAGCGAAATATAAATCTTGATACTGTTTCAACCCCCGCATTAGGAAAAGGACTGTGTTTGCAGAGCACATATCAGATGACCACAACCACAGTTGTACCTCCTTTGTGGTGATCATAGAATAGACCAACAATATGCAGCAAGACTCCAAGGAATGCCTCCTGGAAGAAGTGTCAAGAAAATCTCTTGTTTTCCTTCTGATGTGCCTGAGAACATTAACTTCTGATTATAGGCAGTAGTTTTTCATTTCTCTATGCCCATCATATCAATATCTGATTGAGCATTTTATAAGCTTTATCTGAGCTATGCATGATATCTCATACACCCTCTTGATGGATTATAGGTATATTTTCCTAGATGAATGCTCCTGTGCAAGAAAAAACTTTTAGGAAGAACATGTCCATATTGTCCCTTAACATTTTGAGCTTAGATTTATAGCTTTTCTGGGTGCTGAAAAAAACTGCAGGAATTATTTCTACACAGATGTTAAGTTCATGCAGTCCTTGTCTCATGTATTTCATATTATGCTTGAATATGCCTCTGGCGCTCTTTAGTTTTCTTTTTCCTATTTGTAATGTTATTCTTGTAGCATAAGCCTCCTTCCCCATACACATTTTTGTCTCTCTGAAGTCTAAAGATACAAAGTGGGTACTTCTTCCACTAAAAAAAAACCAGATTAACTAATAAAGATAGATTTAAAAAATAAAATCACTGTAAAAAGTATCTTCTATCACCTGGGAAAACCATTCTGTCCTTATAACTTGCCACACGCATTTTTCTCCTTTGACCTCACATCCCAAAGCTGTGCATTGGAGCTATTCATCTTCTCTCAGAGAAAAGAGACACAAGAAAGTTTTAGTCAAGGAGATTTAAACACAACCATAATAGATGATTCTTGTGAAGTAGTTCTGTGTTGTTTTGCCATGGTCTGACATTATGCAGCATTTGCCATCTTTACAGAATAAGAGGATTCCTGACTTGAAAGCATAAATTCCTACAGCTGAAGATAAGAGCTTAGTAATCCAGCTATAATAATTGTGTGAATGCAACAGGTGTTGTGGATCAAATACACAGAGGACAATGAATACTGGGATTGCACTGGAACTGCAGATAAGGGATGCCTGTTATAAAACAAACAAACAAACAAACAAACAAACAAACAAACAAACAAACAAACATGCATCTTCAGGCTTGGTTTGGGTTTTTTTGTGCCAGTGATAGATAGTACTAGCTTGTATAGATATCACAATCACATTTGATTTTTTAGTTTCTGTTTGTATTGCAGTGTGTGTCAGAATCTGCAAATTCTCAGAAAATGAATGTTTTTGAATTAGAAAAAGCTATAAATATTAATTGAGCACAATAAATACTTGCAATCATAGAAAAGAATGCTTATTCTTATAGTAGCTGTTGTATTAGTACCCAAGGCCAGTAGTGGTGAGGACAAAAGTACATATACCCACAACTTCATAATGTCTGCCTGTGATGAATTTGCTGGTAGAAGGAAAGAGCTCTGTGGCTGTATGAAAATCTGGGTACCTCAGAACGCCTAGAGGTATTTGCATTATGCCATGACTAATTTTTTTATATGTTCATCAAAATATATGAAAATATATGGTTCTGAGTTGGTAATATTTTTTTTGTTGTTATGATAGCCCATGGTTCTGACAACCAAATTCAGTATAATATTTTAATATTGCTTTTCTTTACCATCTAAAATATTAATACAAGATTGACTAAATATCTCTTCTAAAGTCTATAGAGCCCAGAAGTTATTAAGAAATCCTGGTTTTGTCTTCAGGGGTTTCAGTCTCCTTTCCATACCTGCAGATACCTTTTGTGCACTCAGCTTTTGAAGGATGGATCATTTTCAAAGCTGAGGGGGAGGAATGCTAATAAATCACATCTTTATGAAATATTCATTAATTCAGTGAGTTCTTTACAAGGCTGCTGCCAAGGCAGTGCAGGGTGACGAATTACATTTTACACACAGAGGAAATGGTTGACAAGATACATTGTCTATATGGAGGGTTTCCTGAATGGTCACATACAAAGCTAACCAACAAAAGTTGTTTACACTCTTAAGCAAGCAAGACAAAAATGCAGCTGTGTATATTCTTGCCAAGTTCCCCTACCTCCTCTTTTGTGAAGTGTTTTCCCTCTTGGCTTACTTCTAGTTTGTAACAAATTTTTTTCTATAAGGTGCTTGACTTAGAATGCCAGTGGAATGAAGTCAGATGGTAAGAAAAAAGTAAGCCAGCCTTGTGTCCTTTATTACATTGTATAAGAGGATATAGACTTACTTAAAGGTCTCTCTTCATATGTCAGCAGTCATCAGAACCACACTGCGTAAAAACAAACTGAATGTTCCTTCACTAGAAAGTGAAATGGAATCTCTTTCTTGATTGCCTCTTTCATCTCTTTTGGACTCTGAAAGCAACCCCTGGGTAGCAAGGACACTGGAATCAATGTGACTATGCTCCATCTTGCCCATATTTGTGACCTAACACAGCATCATGATAGAGAGGATGGTGCTCTTGTGAAAGCACTCAAAGGGCACATCTTTCATTACAAGGTACACAGCTTTTGACTGATTCTGTAATGGAGGAATGACAGAGATTTACAAAGACTCAATGGTAAAGGCTGCAGAAAGTAGCCATTAAAATGTACTGGAACTCTTTAGTTTAGAGTATAAAGTGTTGAAGAACTAGGTTTTGTCCCAGACACGAAAGAAGACAAGGTACAAGGACTGTGACTTAATGAGATTGTATCTTTATTAAGTCATCTGGAAACTATGCAGATCATCTTAATGATTTCCACTTTCTGGAAAGCAAACTCCACCATGTCAAAAATCTACACCCTCTGGACTTTTACCAGTGTGTTTGTCCTACCTTCTGTGTATTTGAAGGTAAAGGGGGATTTTGGAAAAAGTAATATCTCCCAACTCAACACAGTGCTTTTTTATTTTGTTGATACAGTTACTATTGTTGTAGGGTTTTCTGGGGGTTTATGTTTTTGTCTTATACTTCCAAAATACATACACAGTTTGAGAACAATATGGACATCCTACCCTGAAAATAAAATTAGGTCCTCTTAATTTTCATATTAGCTTCCTTTCATATAATCATAGAATGATTTGGGTTGAAAAGAATATTAAAAACCATCTAGTTCCAACCCCACAACATGCACAGGGATGCCATTCACTAGAGCAGGTTGCTTGAGGCTCCATCCAGCCTGGCCTTGAACACTTCCAGGAATGGGGTATCCACATCTTCTTTGGGCAACCTGTTCCAGTACCTCACCACACCCTGAATAAAGAATTTGTTCCTTACACATAATATAAATATCTCCTCTTATGTTTTAAAACTGTTCTGTTTTGTCCTATCACTATCAGGCTGTGCAAAAAGTTGCTCTCCTCTTTCTCAAAAGCACTCTTTAGGTACTGGAAGGCTGCAATGAAGTCTCCCCAGAGCCTTCTCTTCTCCAGGCTAAACAACCCCAACTCTTTCAGCCTGTCCCCACAGGTGAAGTGCTCCAGCCCTTGGATCACCTTCATGGCCCTCTGGACCATGTCCTTTTAATGTTGAGGATCCCAGACCTGTATGTAGTATTCCAGATGGAGTCTTCCAAGATCAGAGGGCCAGAAACCTTTACTGGCCACTCTACTTTTTATGAAGCCCAGGATACAATTGGTTTCTGGGCTGCAAGTGCACACTGTTGGCTCATGTTCGGCTTTTCATCTGCAAGAACCCACAAGCCCTTCTCCACAGGACTGCTCTCTTTGAGTTCTTCTCTCAGTCTTTGCTCATGTCTGGGATTGCCCTGACTCACCTGCAGAATCCTGTATTTAGGCTAGTTGAACTTCACAAAATTCTCACGGGTTCACTTCTCAAGTTTGTCGAGGTTCCCCTGGATGGCATCCCTTCCCTCTGTTGTGTCAACTGCAATGCTCAGCTTCATGTTGTCTGCAACATGCTGAGGGTGCACTCACTCTCCATGTCACTGATGAAGATATTTCCATAAACAATATTTGTGCCTGATTTCAAGATCTTTAAAAGAAAGTCAACTCCGAGCCTTCTGTATTAGATAGTGGGGAATAGTTATATGAGGTCCTACTGGTATTTTAAAACTGGGAATGTTTTTTCTTGGCTCTGTCACAAGTAGCCACTGTGTAGTTTTATATCTGGTGGCTGATGTGAAGATTTTGAATTCAGAATTAAGTTTGTGATTATAAACAGTGTATACTTGAATTTTTTCCCAATAAATCTTGATCTATGCACTAAAGGTCAAATTACAGTCTAATCAAAGACTTAAGAAACACCTTAAATGGGTTTTAAGACTGCAATACATTTTAAAGTGCTTACCTGAGGCCAAATTCAGCTGATCACTAAACACCTTGTTTGCAAATACTTTCTGTTTTCAAAATTAACGTGTGCATAATTATGAAAAAAAATTACCAAATTAAAAAAAAACAATTTGTTTAAGGAGCAAAAGAGTAAGGTCTTTTTGTTGCTTCTTTTTTATACCCATATGAGTTTCTGTTAACCTAGATATAACTCATTTATTTTTGAGAAAAAAGTTTTGCCACCCTAAACATTTTGAGTCAAGTTTTCCTGAACTTCACAAGGTTGACATTCATGAGAATTAACTAGTAGAATTGAAAGGCATACTATCTATAGTAAAAGGACAAACACTTTCCTTTATATAGCAGGGTCATGAGCAATGGATGTAGACAATGCTATTGAAATGCATGATAATTAAAAATAAGAAGTTGAAGAAGTAAGTCTGATGGGAAATGTTCTACAATTTGTTTCAGTTTCTAAGGTCAATTTTTAACAAATTCAAATAAACTTACATTTGAATCCTTTCAGATCACCAGGGAACATGAATCATTGAAATATCACCGAAGTATGTCACCCAGCTTTTCCTGCGCTCCTAATCCCCTATCCTTGAAATGTCCCCTTTATTGAGGTTATGAATAGAGAGGTTCAGGAACAAATCTGGATATCCATATCCCTTCAAGAACTTGCAGGAGATCTTTCTTTCCCTTGACACCATCTAGACTGGACAAGCAGCCAGGAAATGTGTCCCTGAACCTTTACTACTCCCTGCTGAGTGAAGATAGCTTCTCACTGGACAAATTAGGTCCCCATGCCCTTTATCAAGTTGGCTACAGAATTCTCAAAGGAAATAGGAAGTTAAATAATAATTAATACTTTCATAGATTTTACATGGTTAAAGCAGAAAAGAAATCAACTGTTTGAGCAAATTAGATTTTTCTCCAAATTTAATTTCTTTCTGTGTTTTTTATTTTTAGTCCTATCATAAATTGTACAAGGTAATTGAGGACTTTTAATTAGGGCTTGTGATATCAGTATTCAAACATGCATATTTATTAGTGATACTAAAATACTTCTCCCCTTGTTCTACTTTGTGAAATGGCTACTGAAAAACTACAATATCGCTTCCATAATATCTTATTCACACATATTTTTGATGTTAAGTTTATTTCTACAAAGTCGAAGTTTGAGGATTTTAGCCTCACAAGAGATAGACTTTCACAGACTTTTTCCAGATGATAGCAGTATCATAATCAGCTAAAGACATGAGGCTGCACTTCAAAAATTATCAAAAGTATGATGAAAGCTTTCCTTTTCTCTTTGAGCTCTCATAGTAAGAAATTCAAATTGGCTGTATTAGCTTCCAGATCTGATTGAGAAATACATCTCCTAATTTTAACACGAGTTCTCCAAATATGTACCAACTCCTTTCAAACATTGATGTTTTAAAATCTGAAATATGGTCTAGGGAAGGTTCTTGGAGTTAACTTAGAGCAGCATCCTCAAGGCCACAGCTCAAGAGGAATTTAACAAAAAGATCAGACCTAGTAATGAAGCAAAAGCAGTATATCTCTCATTTTCAATGTTTTTTATATAATGGATTTCTTAAAAACCCCCAGGATCTAGGAGTTCACACATTTACTGCATATTACATGCAGACAGCAAAAACTTGTGCCATACATGTGCTTTCCTTTTGCTTTAGAGGAGGGAAGAAGGTCTAAGAATGCCTTCAGGGTAAAGATTGTATTGAATACCTGAATCTCTATTAACAGCATGAGTTTTGAATTAAAATATGTATGCTGATTTTTTTGTTGTTGTTTTTCCACTTTGTAAGTGGAAAAGTAATTTGGTAATTAAGCAAGAAAAAATTCCATCATATATAAAAGATTTAATCTTAAAATTGCCTTCACTAACCATTATTATAAAGTTAAGGAATAAGGCAGGATTTGAGAAAAAAAAATAGAAAAAAAATGTGTTCAGGGTAGTAAATGTAAAATTTTAGTGATAGCTTTTATAGGTTCTGAAGTTTAATTCCTTTACAGTATGTCTTGAAGAGTCTGGTAGTGGTGATTTATGTCACACCTCAGAAGTTGTGTTGCTGAATTTCAGTTCGGAATTTACTCTGTGGGATAACCTTAAGAGCTAAATAGACAATAGCTATTAAATCCTTCACTGTATTTTTCCCAAGGAACTGTTTCTGCACACATGTGACTAAAAGTACAACAATCCAATGAACGCTAACTTTCTTGTTGCCTTTCTGAGCCGTCCTCTTTGGTGTTATGAGCTCACATAAAGTATGTTAATGTTAATCCTTTCTTATTTAATGTGAAAAAACTCCAAGAACTCGAGCATGGGAGAGGAAGTGCAATAGGTATGGGACCAGAATCGGTTGGTGTTTTCCCTTGTATGAGCAAGATATTCTAAAATTGCCCCTATTTTATGTTTCTTCTCCCAAAAGACGAAGCAAATAATATAGTGTGCAGTAAGTAAAAAGACTAAGTTATATGAATCAATATCAATTTTCTTCTTTCAACTCTTGAGTAACCTTGAAAGAAATACTTGAAAGAAATAATTTTGAAAGAAGTAACCTTGAAAGGCAGACTCTTTTTTTTTTCTTTTTTTCTGTGTCTAACCTGTGCTATTAAGCTGATTCACCTGTAAGCATGTTGAATTGATTCAACTTTAGCAGAGCAATAACAATGCAAATACTAGAATTTAGAAAAGACTTTCTGACTAATCCAAGAGTAAATTTTTCATTGGAATGACTGTATTCCTTGAGAAAGTGAGAAATAGTCTCTCTGCTGCTGTTTGTCTTTTTCTGTGGATGTTGAGTTATCTGCAAAGATAAAGGGTGAGTATGTAATACCAAGATGTGCTTAGTCACTGTTTGAAGAGCTGGATTGAAGGTCTGTCTGCTGTGCAATGCTGCTTCCTATTTCAGTGCTCAGAAGTTTCTCACTTTTTTTTTGTTTTATTGTTCCAACTCTCCTTTTGCAAAGAAGCACACAAGTCCTACATCTAGAATTTGATATCTATGTTAGTAATTGGAGTTTTCACATAGATTTATAGGAAAGGTATTATTAGCAGAAAGGATGTTATATGTCTCATAGTTGTACTTTATGTTCCTATGTACTAGGATTGTGATGCTGAGGCTAATAATTATGCATTGAATGTTAGGAAATTATATTGCTGTGGAGTTGGAAGTTCAAGAAAACAAATCATAGACATGCTTTAGGGGTTAGCATTTTAACTTTGCATGTTTCTTTTTTAAAGCTTCATCAGTAATTTGTAATCCAGAGACTATAATCTCTGCTAGAGAATCAGGTATTCCTGAAATACTGGCTCAGAGAAAAACTATCTAACCCATCTGTTACTAATTTCTGGCACAACTTGGTGTAAGGGGATCTAGAACAGGCTGTTTCCAGTTCTGGGTCAAAAAACAGGTGGGGAAACATATCCTGTGCTGTTACCAGTGTGGACCCTATCCTTATTTTTAGGGGGTGCAGGATGCATGAGAAGAAAAGATCCTCTTCTCTTGATCTTGTTTGCTCAAGAGTTTAGGGAGAGATGCTCAGTCCTCCTAAAGCTGTTTCATTTAACCACTTTGGAAAAGCAAACCAATAAATTAACTTATATTTGAAAGCCAAGATTTCCCCGGGTATTGGCTTACATCCATTGCAAACATCTGGCATCTTTGGTGGTACAGGAAATTTCAACATAAAAAAAAGTAGATATATTACTTTCATCTCTGATTCTCACACCCCACCACTAAAGTCTTCCTCTGGTACTGTAACATCCCAGTCACAGTCCATCCTTTTCACATAAGCCATCATCTTAGAATCAGTCTCCAGTCTCTTCCACCAATCCCTATTGTAGTCATTTCACTACTAAACTCTGCTTTCTAACAAAACAATCCGAGTAACAAAATATCCAAATATCATAAATAATGTCATACTGAAATCTCTTGGCCTTAATTTCAGGATTTGAAAGGAGAAAAAAATCTCTTTCATCATCCAGTTAATCAATGCTGCCTGATTACTGTTATCTTCCTGTTTAATCACACAGGAAGAAAAACAGCATCATACACTGCAATGACCTATACACTACTAATTCTTTTAAGCTGCATGTGCAAATTGACAAGACTCATTTTCTCCCATATAATATTCACCTTGACAGAAATGGATGGTAGCAAACCACCTACAAGTTATATGGCACCTCTGATAGGAAGGGTTCAGTTTAATGCTCCAGGATTGTACCTCTGTGATGAGAGTATGTCCCTCTAAGCCAAAGAACTACTCAGTAACTGACTGACTACAAAGCTTTTGTTTCCACCCCTTCTGTATATGACCCTCCCTATCACTTTTTTGAATGGACATGCAGCATTCCAGAGACAAAAAACTTACATGAATGACATTTTCAAGTTTGTGTCCTGAGGACTACAGGCATTGTGCTCCAGCTATGGAAAACTTAGTAATTAAGTTTAGTGATGGAACCACTAATACACAGTTTGGGATCATGTAACTGCACAATTTTTAAAAGGGCTTGATGGTTTGATGGAAATTTTGGTGTAATTTTGTGAACATCTAATTACAAAGGCTAATTTTGGTTCACCTAAAATCCAAGTGACAAAAACAACTTAAGGAAAATCCATATGGGGTCCATGTGAAAATGCCCTTTAAACAGGATTCTTTTCTGTCTTAGTCATATAAAACTAGGTGGTGATTTTCTGTAATTATGTGAATTTGTCCTTGAAACCCTTATGCACTGGATAACTGTTGAAAAACAGAGACAGGAAGGAGAAAATGTGTTTTTTATTATATGTATCTGGGAGAATCAGCTAACTGATGTTTTCAATCAGGAGACAAAATCGGTTATTTATAACTTTTTATGGAATTTTGCAGAGTCTATTAATTTTTATTATCATTTAGGGTTTTTTTCTATTCTATTCTAATGAAGCAGATATAAAATATTAAAAAGCAAGTAGGTATCATCCACCAGGGATATTTTAAGTTATTGAATGAATGTATATATGTGCTTTTGGATGAGTGTTTCTATATGCGTGTTCAAAGGAGAGAGTAGAAATAGATATCTACCATTTCTTTGTTGCTTTCATCTGTGTGGCTACATAAGCCATTTCAGAGGAGGCTGTATTAAAATTCTACCTCTGCTTTTGTAAGGTTGCCGCAACTGCAGAGTTAAAGATCTAGCAAAAATCTACTGATGTTCAAACTTAACAATGCTATTTACATTTTAACGCTCCTGTGTGTTCAATTAATATCTTATTTTAGAATTTGAGTGTGATGGTTAATGATGAGTCTTTGAACATTACCGTAGCACTGCTGTCCTACACCACTACCATTAGCCTGCAATGCAGCAAATTGTTGACAGCTATAACAAAGCATCACATCTGCCTTGTGAGCCCAGGATGCTGAAATGCTCTCTGTTGCTGCATAGACGAGTAAATGTTATTTCTGTTTAATACTATCATTCAAAACAATCAGATCACTTGGTCACCTGGAATTGTTTTCTTCCATTTGCTTTCTTAAGCAATACCTATGAAGTTTCCTTACCTGAAAAATATTTGAAGATCTTTGTATTTAATTGGGGTCTATGATCCATGAATGTGTGAAAAAGTAGGTGAGTACTTTGCCACATAAGTGATCTTTTGTCGCAGGGTAGCAAATAGTAGTTAGATGACATGTTGCTGCATTCTTACCTCATTTCTAGTCAGCAACAGTACAAATGAAATGCAATAGTTCCTGTATATCTAGTGATTTTCATCTCTAAATTAATGTAATCTGCTCTGCTGCAGTCATTCTGTGAATACAAGGCTGTAAATTTAACTGACTGCTTTTCCACAGAAAGCTGGTTTGTTTGTGTCTTCCCTGTTTATAGGCACATAAATTGAATCTTAGCCTTATGTGCAAGCATCACTGCTTTAAAAGTTATAACCAGTGCAGATTGGAATACTGATTCACTCCTGCACAGCCAGTCAGACAGCTACATATGTACAGTGGCTTGCAAAACTGTTCAAATATCACAGTAATACCCTTAAAAATGGGACACTCCAGTTTTCACAACATTCAATTACAGGAGCTGCTAAAAACTAGAAACTAGTCTATAAACACTGTTAGTCTGAACTGATGGAGCAACAAAACTTCATTTAGCTTATGTTCATTGGTCTGGACTTTTTTTTTTTTAATTGCTCCACTGTTGTAATAATGACCTCACCTTTGTTTTCGTTAATAAACCTTGTTATTAATTTCAAAAAAACCCAGAAATGCCTAATGCTTTTAAAGTATTTATAAGCAAATATTCCCACTGTAGTCTTTCTCTAGAAACATCAGAATTAATCAAGAGCAGAACATGAAGATTTGGTTTTGATGAAAAAAATGCAAATATGAAAACACCTCAAGCTGCAGTTTCAAGTACTCTGTCAGTGAGCACTGCTGCCTCAAGCAGCAGCCCTGACCTCCTTCTCTACCTGACAGCTTATTCTCACCCTGCTTTGCTTCCTCCCTTGGGCTAGCAGAAATGTTTGTGCTTCTGCTCATTGAACTAGATCAGGGAACCAATCAGAGCTAAAACTGCCTTTTTTTTCCTCGATTAATTTTAACTTAGATCAGGTTCTCAATTTGGTTCACCACAGGATTGAATGAGCAAGAGAAGGATGTTGGCCTGTGAGAAACTAGGGTGAATTCCCAATTCATGTAACTTAATATTATCTTAAATTGTGGTTCCAAATTTATTTTACCTCATTCTTGCTGTACACACGTACAGAAATTTGAAATATTCTGTTAACTCCTTGATCTAACTTTTGATTAGTTAGGGTTTGTTTGTTTTTTTTTTCCAGGATAACTAGTGAACCTCCCCAGCTAACCCTGCCATCTATAATCAAGAGGTGTGTATGTGAATAGTATTATTCACAAGAAAGGTACAGTATAATGTTGTACACAAGGAAAAGGTGTTCAGTCTCATGACATCAGCAAGTACTTTATAAAGATCCTCTCTGACACTTAAGGAACTCAATTTTAAAAGCTTTTTTTCTTCAGCTCTTATTAGCTTTGCTAAAGAACCTGTCAGGTCTGATGGAAGCTGCCTTCTAGGTCTTTAGGCTAAAAATATTCTTTGCATTAACAATGAGAGTAACAGCTTGGACTTGAACCCTTTGCAGAAATCACTAACTGATATACAGAAAAGCCTAGGAAGCATTTAAAGCTGAGATATCAGTATTCTTTCAGGGTGTTAAGCAGTTTAAAATAGTTTCATATAATATATTTTGTTTATGGGGCAAATTCTTGGTAGCAAGGGGGCTTTGGAGGTGGCCTCTGTGAGAAGAGACTAGGAACTGTCCCTGTCTGACCGTTTTGGGCACAGTCACTTTCAGCTGGCTCCAAAATGGATCCAGTGCTGGCCAAAGCTGATTCCAAAGCTGTGCTTCTGTGACAGCATATTTAGGGCAGGGTAAAAAGTGCGGTGCAGCAGCAGCTGTGAGACAGAAGTGAGATGAATATGAAAGACCTTAAGTGAGGTCAGTGAGGAAAACTGGAAAATCCTAGAGTCCACAGCGGAGGCCCCAGTGAAGTACCCTATGGCCTGTGAAGAACCACACTGCAGACTGTAGAGAGCTTCTGCTGGAGCAGGTGGATGTGCTCATGCAGCAGGAGGCTTTCTGGAAGGAATGGTTGCCCATGGGGACCCATGCTAGGGCAGTTCTCTTTCTAGAGAACAGTATCCCATTGAAAAGAACCATGATGGAGAAGGGGAAAAGTGTAAGAAGGAAGCAGTGGCAGGGATGAAGTGTTGTGAACTGACCATAACCCCCATTCCCCAAACCTTTTGAGCGGTTTTAGGTTGGGAGGAGGTATAACAATTGGGAATGAAGAAGTAAATTGAACTTGGGAAGTGGAGGTGCAGGGAAAGAAGATGATTTTAGTTATGTTTTTGTTACTTACTGTCTTATCCTACTTTTATTTGCAATAAATTAAATTAGTCTTTCTAAAGTTGTCTGTTTTGCCTGTGATGTGAGCTCACTGTCTTTGCCTTGACCTACGAGTTTGTTCATCTTGTTTTCACCCTATGCCCTGCTGAGGGAGTGAGAGAGAAGTTTGGTAGGCTACTGGCAACCAGAAGCTAACCCACCATAGGTAGCAATAGTAACACAGAGGAATATATTTGCAGCATTTTTGTGAATTGGTCTTGTAGTATTCAATACATTATTGTTCATTCTAAAAAAAATTATCTGGTTTAGAATAAAAAATGTATTAGTCTTCTGTTTCTGTTAGAGATATTATTTGGACCTAATTATGATTAAATTATCAATTGAATTTTTAATATAAGAACAGGCTGGAACTGATTTTCAAATTTTGTTTTTTTCCAAGGCACCTGTAAATAATCTTGAGTAAAATAATAGGGTAGGTACCATGTATCGTCTTTTCTTGAAAAGTGTGTGTTAGCTGCATGAAAATTTTCATAAACAGAGCTGCCTTTTTTCAGCTTAATTTTCCAATTCTTGAAACCAATTTGATAAAAAATGCGGCAGCCAACAAACAAACACAAAACCAAAAACCCAGAACAACAGAAGTTTAGGGAATTGCTTTGAACTTGAGTTCAATGTATTGAATTTAATTTTGTCTCACATAATTTTGTTTGAAACTCAGAGATTCAAATAATTCATATTTAAAATATTCTCTGTGACCTACCCCTATATTTGTATAATTTAAGAAGTAGAAATGAGGAAGGAGATCCTAGCAAATTAATACAAGGACTCAAGTTGAACAGATATTAGGAGTATTATGTCTGTCATCCAGCACTTAATTAGAAAAGAGTACATTTACAGCCTTACTTTAGAATAAACACTTTTATAAGAGCAATCCAACTACACCATAGTGATATTTCACCTTTACAAAGTTAAAATTATATTAACTTGTTTTGAAATTTGTAGTTCATTTAAAAGGTGTTTTTGAGCCTCTGCATGAAAACTCAGTAAGAAAAAGATTGTAATGAACAAAATATTTTTGAATGTTTCTGATTAAACGCCCTAGATTTCATGGCCTCAAAGGCTGGTGATGAGACTACCCTGGAGATTTTTATTTTCAAGAACTGGAATACAATTTTGTTGTGGTTGGTTGTTCATTTTAGAAAAACATCATATCTCTACATGTCTTCTTAATACCTTTTTGTGTTACCTCCTTGAGACAAGCTGTTGATAAAGCTGTAATCCAAAGCCATTGCCCTTGGGTTGCCTGGATGGAACTTCCAGGTAGGAATATGTGAGGAATGAGGTGATTGGCTTTTTTTTCTGACAATTTTGTATCAATATACATGCTAGCAACTGTATGAAAGTGTTAATATATCTTGCAGCTTGAGCAGTAAGGGCATGTCCTAAGAATGAGGGTTAAAATTAACACCCTTGTGAAAAGAATGTTAGGACTTTTTGCAGTGAGCTCGTGAGTTATTTTTAATAAACATCAGAGTTAAACTGGCTCCCCAGAGGGGTCCTTTTCAATTCCTGAAAATGTGGTTTTACTACTAAATGAATTTTATCAATGCATTAATGCATATTGTAAAAATGCACCACTACCACCTTTTTCATACACTCAATTTTAAAACTGCTTTCATCAGTTAGGGTGTATTCTTTACTACCAAAAAACTTAACATTAACAAGAATGTGATTAGTGCCATGCTAATCAGCTAAATAAGTAGGAAAAAAGGTGTTCTTGACTTCTCAGAGACTAATAAACTTATATGTTCTGATAAATAGAGCCCTCACAGGTTGAATGGACTGGAGAGTAATTCAAATAGAGTAAAACACTCCCTTCTTAATTTAGAGGATGAGAACAGAGCTGAAACTCAGCACAGATAAGACAGAGCTAAGCTCTTCAGCAAATGCTAATTGTCAATGCCTTTCATATTAGGTACAGAAAGAAATGGTAATGTTGTTCACACATCTTACAGACAGTTTTCAGCTCTCTCTGTTGGAACAGGTCCGTAAGGTTTCAGTTCTGCAAACGCGCTTGTAGTCAGAACAAAATGAACCAGTCCAGTGTAGGCTGCCAGAGTTGGAAAGAACCTGGGACTCATTCTCTAAGTCTGAAGAAATACCTGAATAATCAGGTCACTAGTAAAATTATGATAAACTTCAGAGAAATTAGAACTGAGGAGAGTGGTTGCTAAATGCATGATATAGAACATGTATTTGAAAACATACAATTATTCTTTAAACCCGAGGTCATTTTATTAGTTTCTTAGTTTAACTAATTATGCCTTATTTTCCCTTTTTTGTGCCTAATCTTTCTTAGAAGAAGAAATGTTTAATTTGTATTACAATATTTTATTTTACATATTAGTTATATTGCAAGATAATGAATGTTATTGATCCACACTTATTAATTGTAAAAATTGGTAAAAATTTCACAATGAAGTTTCAAATTGCTTGTACAGGGAATGTAATGTATTTTGATTGTAAAAGGTCACCTAAGAAGCTACAAGGATTTCATTAGGATCCATTAAATCTGAGGTGTGGTGGAGCCATGGCACTGAAGATTTATCCAAGAGAAATTAATTAAAAATGTTCTATCTTAGTGAATTTTAATGTTTTTTCATTATGAAGTTTAATGGGATCTTTCAACTTAAATATCTTTTTGTATTCAATAGTTCTTATTTGTCCCAGGTTTAAAAAACCGCTTCTACTTTGTATTACCTGACAGTTTTTCAGAAGACACTGCTAGAATAGCTACAAAAATATTACTTCTTTTGTATAAACTGCAAGAAAAACAAAACACATTAATTTTCAATCCCTGAATTGACTTCTCTTTCCCATATCAGTTTTGGTGATTTCCGTCCTTACCCACTAAAACTGTGTTCTTAAAAAAATCAAAAGTGGGTTAGGTGTAAGTTACTTAAGTATAAGTACAGATAACTATAAAACCCCTCTTTCTTATCAGAGTGGGTACTACAATCATGGAAGTGATATTGAGTTTAATATTAACTTTACAAATCTGGGAGATGAGAAAGCCAGTGCAAATCTAATGGAAGTTTGGCAGCTGGCAGTTAAGTGATCATAGTGTGTTTATCATAAGGAACCATGGTCTAGTACTGCTGCCTGAAGGAAGCAGAAGGCAGGATCTTAAATGTATTGCTAGAGAATGACTCTGATGACATAAATGAGGCGCCTTTTTGAAAACTCAAGTGGGTTTAAAATTCAGATTAATTAAGAACCCTGATTGTAAATGTTTACTATTCAGTTTTTCTCTGTGCATTGTTAATTTTCAATCTTTAAAATTATTATTTTAAAGAAGAGGTGTGCTGACCCTTTATGAATGTTTTTTCAACAAATGAAATGCGTCACTGCTTGTCTTTGTGTTTCCGTTCTTCTTTCTTAGTCTTCAGGTTTGCCCAGGTCCATCTGTAGGAATATTTCTGTAATAAGACTGTGAGAATTCGTCCCAATTTCCTCAGTTTAGTGTTCTCCTCATATCTATTGATATTAATGGGGTGGACTTGAAGACCTTGTTTCAGGATATCCTGTAAAGTTTGTGTTGTCCTTCAGATATTCATTTGTATCAACATAACTGACTGGAAAAAAATGGTTTCTGAATTCTAGAACTTACTTATCTATGTTATCCCTGAGTCAATACAGAGGACACATTATCAGGAGGTTTTCATCACTTGAGAGATTAGGAGTTACACGGTTATATCAGTGGAAAACTGGATTTTGAAGAGGGCAATGTTAATTAAATTGCTTCAATTGTTTCAATATCCGGTGACTGTGCAGAATCTATATGGACTAACAGAAGACAAACCTGTTATACAGGCACTTGAAGCCAATGTTTTTCACAATAAATTTTATTTAAGCAAACATAAAAGTAAAAGATCATTTTGGAAGCATGAAATATTTTGTAACTGTTTACTCTCACTATTAGGAGAGTAAATTCATGAGACACTTTCAAGTCATTTTCTACCAGTTAGGGTAGGATTATGACTGCAAGGCTTCTCTGGGCAGGTAATGCTTTTAAAGTATAATGTTTCAGCCAGTAGTTAAGGCATCAGTTAAGGCTAATCAAATATAACGAGGAGGTGAAGATTTGGGTGTGTGTGTGTGTGTGTGTTTATCATAATAATAATAATAAAAAAATCTGTGTAATGCCTGTGCCAGCCTGATTTATCCTATTTTTTTTTTTTTTTCAAAAAGGGAATACGTCAAAATTCTTTAAAAGCTGTGAAGGTTAATATTCAGGCTTATGTTTTTAGAATTTAGCACTTGTATGGCTTCTCATGCAGCAGAAAGTAAGACAGCAAGCAGTCATCCCAGAATCAGTTCTTTTCTGCATATTGTGAGCTCCTTTCTTTGGGCAATGCTGACCTTTAAGATCACCTATAAAAGGCTTCTATAAACTCTATTCATAGGCAGCTGCTACAATAAGACTAAAAAGAAAACTAATGTCCAATGTAAATTTTATTTTTCCTGTCTGACTTCCTTGTCGAAGGAGTGATAATTGAAGTGCTGTGTGCATTAGGTTTTTACACTAATCTGAATGCTGAAAATTAGGAGAAAGGATCTCTTTGGTTCTGAATGCAACCTGGTATGTTACTGTTTGTATGCTGCTTATTGATAAATTAAATGCTCTTTAGTGGCGCAAAAGAAGGTTTGTGCATTCCCTACTTTAGTAGATTAATCTAGCGGAATACTTGGACTTCACTGAAGAATTCCTGAGAAACTGATGATGAAAACATATGAAAAAAAGGACAAAATGACGTATGCCATGTGTGTTTATAACAGAAAATGTGCCTATTCCTATGCAAAATTTAAAAAGACAAAACCAACAGAAAATTTCTAAAACAATACAGGAGAGATAAGTGCATGTGAGCATTCAGAACCTCGTAGCAGGTGAATGAATAGGGAGCTGATTGGTTTTAAAATGAGAAGCTCAGATGATACAGCTACAAATTACAAGGTACATAAAAAATGAAATGCGGTTCTAAGGGGGTTGAAAACAAACATGGTAATAGCATAGGGAAAGTAATTTTGAAAGCAAGTGGTGAGTTTCAGCTTCTATTTTTCTAATATGAGGACACAAAACAACTATTATCAGGCACAATATTAAGGCCAGTAACAGCTGAAGTTATCTTCTGACTGTATCATAAAGCAAAATACAGAAAATAGATACTTTTCTTCTTTTTGCTTTAAATAGGTACCATTTTAAGGTTTTACCTTTAAAAAATAAAGACAAAAATCCAGTGTTGGCTTCTTGGGTTTATTTCATAGACATGAAAATACTTCTGAAGTCTCAAGGGTTATTTCTGAAATGCTTCTTCTGTAGGTTGAGGATGGTCTGATATTTTAATCTAACTGCTCTTTGTGTGTATTATGCTAATTACTATGTAAATTATTTTCTGGTTGTATTAGCTTTGTGACTTCTGTTATTCTGAGCTTTGAATTTCAGTATGATAAGAAAATAACAAACTTAAGGCCTTTGATCATGAAAGTCTCAAACACAACAGAAATGTTCTGGTCAAATATATGGAAGTTCTATAAAAAACTCGAGTTTGATCTGGGGATGTAATGCAGAGACATCATTCACCTACTCACTTAGCCATTTAGTGCTAAAGTACAACTTAAATGCTTTAGAATTTAGAAGAATAATTCAAGGAGTACTTTCAGCAAATGTGATTTTCATTGCTCCATTTTCTTCAGAGAAACACAAGACTTGAATATTAATGCCACCAAAGTAATGACAAAGTTGGTTGTGATGAGAAATCTTATTAGTAAACAAAAGCTGCATCTGAAAAATATTGTCATTAAAAGCTATGTAGTAGTTAATTGAGTCTGATATGAAATTTAGTGCTGGAAAGTTAATGACTAATGCAGCTATTTCACAGAGCTTGGTTACTGCAGGCTCTGTAATGATCTCCTTTGCTTCATGGCAACAATGAAATTAACCTATCCTTTGTCCTGCAGGTGTTGTGTTCTGATAATGCATATCCTTTACAAAAATGAGCAAATTATTTGCTTTGCATACAAATTGAGCATAAGCTGAATCTATATGGATAAGAAAATGAGCACTTCTTATATTTTTGAACTTGAGAATACACACTGGAATGCAAGTCACAATTCAATAAGCTGGCATCCTGGGTGACTTATAATTAAAAGTACAGGTAGGAATTTAGATGATTATTGGCTTTTGGGATTTCTTCCTCTATGATTCTACAGTCTTAAACCCACATAAACCCCCAAGTTAGCAAAACTTCCCCCTTATTTCACTTATGACTCCCAAAGGACAGACAGTTTTAAGTAGAGTGGTCTGGAAAGCAGGCTGGGGGAGGAGAGAATGGGGGTAAAAGGAAAATTGTTAAATTTTGATTATCAAGGTATCTACTGGATTAAGTGCATCTATAATTTGTATTGAAGAACATAAAAAGGAGCAAAAAAGATTCCTGGCATGGTGTCAGAAAAACACTGTGAGGGTATCAGGAATGAAACAATATGAAATAACCCAGAATGGCTGGAGTAAGTAATATGAGAATTCACTGTATTTAAATAAAACTTTAAATTTTTGTTCGTTCTAGTGACTAAATTGCTTGTGCATGACTTATTGGCTGTAATATCAAGAGATATATTTGCAGTAGAAATTATAAGAGTTGATTATGGTTTCACTGTGAGAATGAAAAGCAAAGAAAAGTTTGAAGATGCTTCTTCTTTTCTCTTTTCTAGTTTCCCAGTATTCTAAAGGTATGTGGCAGGAGACATAACAGACTAACAGAAGATTGATAGGTTTTAACAAATTGTTGTAGTACTGTTCTTAATGTAGACTGTGCCAACTTGTTTTTTCCTCCTCGTATGAAAAGCAGGCATAAGGAAAAGGTGGGGAGTGCTTACTATCCTCTCCAGAACAATGATAACTGCAGCCAACTTAACTCTAACCACCTCTATCAGTTGGACTGGGTTGACCAATTCAGTTTGCACATTCAGTAACTACATCTGCAAGTCAAAAGCAACATAATAAAAAATAAATTTCAGAAGGCAACATGCTTGACTTATTATTGCAAGCTCAGCCTAAGCACCCATTTTCTGTTCATGAAATAAAAGGGATGAATAAACTCGGGTATAAACAAATATTGATTTTTTTTGGATAGAAGGTAATTATCCAGGAATGACATTTTCAAAGACTAGCTTGGAGTCACAAAATGAGTGGAAAACCATTCCTTTATACAAGCCACCAGTTTAATAGGGCAATACTGTATAATTCTCTATGTCAAAGTCATTGATATATAACTGAGGAGGAAATTAGATGCTGAGTTAAGAAGCATGCAATATTGTAACTCTTAGTCAGCTTTTCTTTATTCTGAACACTACTTTTCTGTTTGGGGCTCCCCCCCCCCCCCCCCCCCCCCCCCCCATACATTTAATAGGGAAAAGGTCTTACACAAAAGAATAGTTGTAAAAGTGTTTGCCTTTGGTTTAATTTTCCAATATAGAACTGATATGAAGGAACTATTTGATAATAGAAGCAGTGAGAATGTTGTTATCCTTAGAAAAGTCTGAAAATTAGTAAAGGAAGACTCAGAAAGCCAAAAAAACCCTCAAAAGAAAAATATTGTTAACCATTTATTTTACAATACTAACTTTTTTTTGTTGGAAAATTTCACAATGTCAGTGAATGCTTCCCACCTCTCATACACGTCTGAAACTGAAATCTTGAGGTCTATTATTGGTACACAGAATTTAAATATCTCTCAGTTATGTCTATTTGCTAGAAAGAGGGGTTCATGAAAACTGAAAACAAGAAATATTACTAAAACTTGCAGTGACTTTAAGAGTGTCTCAAAATTTTCAGTGATTGTAGGACAGGTCTGGTTGATAAAGAGAGAAAGTAAAATTTATTTGTATGCCTTTGTGTGTATTCAGGAGTAGGAGAAAGAAAGGGAAAGTTCATAAGGCAAGTGTCCATATCTTAGTTTAACAATTCGTATATAAATTATAATACCTGAAATATTTCAGTATCTAATAATAAAGCTTTGTGGGAAGCTCAATTTCAAACATCTTATACACCAGTAATGTAACAGTTGCCTCTATTTTTTCATCATAGAATGACAGAACCATTAGGACTGGAAGGGACCTCCAGAGGTCATCTTGCCCAATACCACTGCTCAAAACAAGATGAACTAGAGCAGATTTCTCAGTCACACATTGAGTTGGCCCTTTACTTTCTCCAAGGACTGAGACTCTACAGCCTTTCCAGGCAACCTGTTAAACCACCCTACAGCCTTGAGCAACTTGGTCAAAAGAGCAACCTGAGTAAAAGATTTACCAGCCCATGGCAGGGAGTTTGACTAGATGATCTTTAAGACATTCCTTTCAACCCAAACTTTTTAGAGATTCTGCGGAATTATACCTTTCCTTGTGTTTAACTGGAATTTCCTGTTTTATAATTTGTACATGCTGCCTCCTGTCTTTTTGTTTGGTGTTACTGAGAAGCATCTGGCTTCTACATCTTTATTTTCTACCCATAAGTATTGATACACATAAACAAAATCCCGTTGCAGCCTTTCTTCTCTTGGCAAAACTCCCAACTCTCAGTCTTTCCTAGTTCAACAGGTGCTACAATCCTTGAATCATGTTAGTGGTCCTTCACTGTACTCTCTCCCATACATTCATGCTTCTTGTACTGTGGAGCCCAGCATAGGGAACAGTGCTCCAGATGTCTCACCAGTGCTGAGTAGAAGGGAAGGATCAACTACGTAAATCTGCTTGCTGGTGGTGCTCTTCCTAAAAAAGTCCAGGATGCTGGTGACCTTCTTAGTTGTGAGGGTATGTTGCTGGCCCTTATTGAATTTTGATTTGTGAGCATCAAAGGGACAGAGCTAGTTTTTTAGTCTGTGAATCAAGTCCTGATTAAGTAGTCTGATTTCATTCTTGATTTTAAAATATAACAACACACTACCGATGTTTCAAATGCATGTTTTATTTCTTATTCAAATGTCTAAATTCCACAACCAACCTTTGGAAACTTTGTTTTTCCACCTAACTGAGCCAAATTCTTTTCATCCATCTGGAGCCTTACTGAGTTCTATCAGCTGTCGGGCATCTGTTTGGTTGGTTGTTTTGTTCCTTCAAATTTGTTGATGTATGAGTTGAATTGGGAAACTCAGAAGACACAATGGTCCAGTGTCATATAGAGATATTATATAACCTCCTTTGTCCCATGTCCTCTATAACTATTCATATTCCAATCATGCAAAATTTAATAATAATTAATTAATTTAGCTTTTAAAAAAATGTCTCTATTGAATTTCCCTCAGTGTTTATCCTTTTTAATCTATGAAAATGGTCAGACTGAAAAATACATAGTTATTTGGGCCGTTGGTTTTACCTTATTAAACCAGACATGCAGTGACAGTTTCTTACCAGTCTTTTGGGATCTTCAGAGTTATTGAAACAGATTATTAATGGTCCAGAGACCTCATTAGCTGAGCCTTTTCCAATTATTGTTTGTAAATTATCTATACCTTGTGACTTCAAAGGTGCAAGTTTATTAGTTCTTGTTTAAGTTCTGCCTAATGTCTATTTGGATGAAAAGTGGTTTCTTCCTTCAATCACCACTTACTTATTTCCTTACTTATTTATTTTTTACTGGAACGCTTTAGTCCTCTATATTAGCAGCTTTATTATTTGCATTTCATGGGAATACCTAAGAAGAGACCAAAGATTCATTGAGCCCTGAATAGTCCATATGGATTTCAGGGTATTCAAAAAAGATAAGAAGGGATGAAAAGCACTAGCCAATGTCATGGTTTAAGCACAGCAGGCAAGTAAACACTAAGCAACTGTTCTCTTAAAATGATGTTAACTTATGAAGGTAAATCTGCTTCTACCATGTAACAGAAAATTTAGTTTTGAATGAGGAAGTTATAGAAAAGAAAACCAAGAGAAGTGCAGAGCTTGAATGCAGTAGAATCATCACTGGAAAGACCCATGGAATGGCAAGGAAGCTGTGAAGTTATTCCCTAGGCTTTGGAATGTCAGGTACTAGCTGAGACTGATGAGTGATGTTTTAGTGTTTTTTGAACTACAACTGTTTTACAAGAGGAGAAAAATTCATTTGGTAGAGGAAATCAAAATTTTGGTTCAATTCATAGCTTATAATTAAGGTGGTCTTAGTATATTAAACATAGCTTTGCACTTGGGCTGGTTTGCTGTATTCCCTGAGGATCATGCACTACTTCTATGAAGGGCTATGTCAGCTACCTTATTGACCTTTCCCTGACAGCAAGGAAATGTAGTAATAAATATATGAATATTCAACTGAATGTCTTAGAATGTGCAGTTGTGTGAGCTGAAGTTGTCTGCAACAAGCTGCACTTTCCCTGGTGACTTGGTTTAGGGATATTTTTATAAAGAAATCCAAGGGACAGTTCTAGGCCTAATCTGTAGTAAACAACTGCACAATTTAAGCAAATAGTAGAGTGAAACTCTTTTCCAGATTCACAACAAAATTTTAAAATATATTTACTGAGTTGCCAGTTATATTACTGGAGCCCTGCAGTTGCACACTTGATCCATGAATAAAAGATAAAAATTAACATGGCTAAATTAACATGGCAGTCTGTCAGTTAAACGTATTTTATTTCCTCAAGTTCTGGATTCTCCTCCCAGGTAAGAAAATATGAAATCCTGTTATCTGAAGAGATAATCTTGGGACAACATATTTTAAGTAAGCCCAGAAAATCTAAAGACTTGTCTTTAGTTTTAAAGTCTCTGGAAATCAGACAAATACAATGCACTTGTATCTTTCCTTCTCTTACAAGGCTGTCAAATCTACAAAATGATATATAAACAGAGTCGTCATTATGAACAACCCTAACTTTAAAAACTATCTATATATGGTAATATAAATTTATTGAATTCATGTGAAGTTATCTCTGAGACATTTCTCTGTGGAAGAAATTTAACTGAACTTTCTCAGTAAAACTGCTGAGATTTTCTTACAAGGAATGTTTTCCTAATAGTTTATACACAAAACTGCAGTAGAATGTAATTTTTGTCCAAAATTATTTTTTACAATCTGACAGCTGAAAGGTAAATGTTGAAAATGTCTCATTTGAGAAGAATGATAGGAGGACAATAGAACAAAGAGAGCCTCTCATTTATTCCAACAGGATGGCCTTAACATTTTTTTAATCCAGACATTAACAGTGGCACAAAATGAAGTTATAAAACACTGCAAAAGAAAAACAGTAAAATAAAAAAACCCAAACAAACAAAAAAACCCCACCTACACTGGAGAATACTGTGAAAAGCTAATAATGTGTTGTCAAATTCTTCTCTGAGCTAAAATGAAGGAGTGTTTGTTGCACTAAAAAGTTCCAGGTTTCATGTGAACGAAATGCAGGAGTTTTAGTAATTAGTATTTAGTAATTTATTCTCATGAGAGGATTATACTCTTGCCAGTTCTTGATTGTATTTTTTTTTAAAAAAATTATGACTACTATTAACTAGAGGCCCCTGAATATAATGAATCACTTGGAAACATGGTAGAGCTATATAAATAAGAAATTACTCCACTATTTGCAACAACAGCATCTGAAATATAACCACAGCACATAAACTTGTTGGGGATAACTAATCTCTACAATAAAATTCATCACAGGAGCATTTGATGGTCATCAGAATCAGTATCATTTCACTGATGATAATTCATATAGTACAATACCGAAGAAAGACATTTGCCATATTCTGCAAGGTTATATTGTGTGGATTTTTCTTTCATTCTTCCTCCTGCAAGATTTATATCTGAGTGTTTCCAAGACCAGTGTCCTGCAACAGATGCTGCCAGCAATACTGAATACTTTCAATTAGTAGTTCTCTACTTCTCTGGTAGCTAAGCAACTGACCTGTGGTGAAGAATACATAATGATCTTGTGCATATCCACCTTAGAGTATCAGACAGAGCTAGACTTCAAAACATGGGTTTGTTCACCCATATTGATGACTTTGGCTTAGCCTTCTGTGAATTATAAAGTGTATTTACTCTGTGCTTAATGTAAATTGGTCAAAAACAGAAATAAGAGACTGTACACATATGTATACTTATCTTTCCCCACTCATTGAAATTACCATGCTGTTAGCAAGCAAAAATCTATAAAATTAGAGTAAATAAGGATTTGATATCATCAATATACCATCATAATTAACTATATAACAATATTTTTGGGCTTTCCTTTTTTAAAAGATTGTGAGTAATATGGTCTTGTTAATAAGGCAGTGTTTAGTGAATGGGAATTTGAGAAAAAACAGCAGCTGGCAGAGACTTAATCCACATAAAAGAGAGGCCCCTAGTTGTCAGGGGAATGGTAGCACGAAAAAATAGCTGAGAAAAATAACCTTATCCTTTGTAAAGCCTTCCAGTACATTGAGTCTGTACCTCAGAGTTGGCCAGCACTTACTGGAATCACAGATTCTAGAAAATGCCTGAGCAGTTTTCTCCCCTCAGCTTTCATTGATCAGAGGACTTGATTATTCTGGTCTAATGAAACTTTCACAGTCCTGATCCATTTATTTATCTCCTGTGGGAGACTGAACAATGTGAGGAGGTTTGGGAGGGTGTTACTTGAAAAGAAGAAAACAGAAACTCTGTAAAAACCCTGACCAAAAATCTCACAAAAAATCCAAAAGAAGCAGGATAAAAACATAATAGATTACTGGGAAAACACTGCAGTGGTCTAATTAGATCAGATAGAAAATATAAGACCTCTTTGAGCAACAGAGGTAATCCATGTTTTGCAAAAACAAAAAATTTAAAGGTGAAGCGAGTTGTCAAAGTCAGTCTGTCTCAGTAGTGGATTTTGCAGAGCTTTAAAGAGTATTTGGGTTAAAGTGTAGTTCAAACCATTCTTCAAGATAAAGAACACGTTACACTAACTGAAATGATTTGGAAAGGTCTCTGAGATGTTTATATCAGTCACGAAAAGTGTTCACCTTTTATATAGTGCTTCAGCAGCTCTCCTTTTTCAGTCAGCTCAAGTCCCCAGAGAGTTTTTAGGAATTGTAATCTTCTGTGAAATTAATTTAAAAGGAAGAGAAATTGTGTGTTGTCAGAAAGATTGCAGAAACTAATATTTACCTAATGGAAGTCTGTGAGAATGACTGTAATAGTTCATGCTTCAGATTAGTTGTATTTATACTTTTGGAATAGCTTTTTTTTTTTTTTTTTTTTTTTTTTAATCACAGTTATCCTACCAGTCTTTAAAATAATGACAGCCCTAAAAATGACAGCTATGACTTTGTAGTGAGTTGATCCTGGCTGGACACTTGCTACCCAACAAAGCTGCACAGTCACTCCACTCCTCAGCTGCACAGGTGGAGAATATAAAACCAAAGGCTTGCAGGTTGAGGTAAGGACAGGAAAAGATCACTTACACAATTATAGTTACAGGCAAAATAGACTCAACTTGAGGAAATTAGTTTCAATTACTGCCAATCAAATCAGAGCAGGAAAACAAGAAATAAAATCTAATCTTAAAAACCCTTCCCCCACCTTTCCCTTCTCCCCAGGCTCAACTTCACTCCCAATTTTCTCTATGTCCTCCCTGCCAGTGGCACAGAGAAGATGGGGAATGTGGTCAGTTTATCACACTTTTTCTCTATGTCTCCTTCCTCCTCAGTGTAAGGACTACTCAAACTCTTCTCCTTCTCCAGCATGGGCTCCTCTCTCCACGGGACCACATGTCCTGCCAATACACTCCTTCCCACTGGGTCCCAGCCTCCCTCGGGCAGCCTCCCGACCTCCTCCTGTGTGGGCTTCTCGTCACAGAAAAGTGCCACTGTAGCTACCACCCCCCAAGAAACCTCTTGCCACACAAAGCCAGTCTTAAACGTTTATTTATTGAAATTGCAGTGTCCTATGGAGAGTGTCAAAACTGGTTTGTTTGATTTTCAAGGTATATATGTTCAGAGCTATCATGTAATTTACTAGCTTTATCTAAGTTTGTAAAAGCATGCAGTATGTACTGAAATTAAAAAAAAAAACAACAAACCAACCCAAGCAAAATAAAATTGTTTATTAATAATATTGCCTCTTTTACAAATAGAATATATTCAGCCCATTAGATGAATTAAATGTCCTCAGGAGCTGTCAGGGTCAAACTGTATATGTCAATATCTTGGTAGGATTTTAAAGCCTCAACAGAAACCAGAAAACATCAGAGTTTTCCATGGCTTGGTTCTGAGATAGCATTCATTATCATTTTTGCATAACAACATTTTTACAAATTGTTACTGTACAATTGAAATAAAATATCAGTCATCGTGTACTGTCTTTTACTAATTTTTGTAGATATCAAAATCTACATATATATATAAAAAACACAAAAAAGCCTTCAGTGTAATGAAGTACTCAAATTCAATAATTAAAAAAATTCAAAGAAATTCAGAAGTCAGAGAGTCTAAGATGGCTTTCTCTACACAGTTAAATAAAAATTTCAAGTTCCTCTGTGCAAAAGCAATCTGAAGTTATATTTTTATATATAAAAATATTGAATTATTAAATACATCATCTGAAGATTTATTTTCTAAAGTAAGTATTTTTTTTAATGTTAAAGCAGAGTATTTAATTTGGGAACAATGATATAAAAACTTGTAAAAGATAGATAGATCTTGACTCTATTCCAGTCTGCGACTGAGAGTCCCTCTGTGATGTGAGGAGAATAAATAAATCATGTGGTCTCCTTCAACAACTCTAGCTCACTGAATTTGCCTCATATTTTTCCAACAGTGATGGGTATAGGATATGTTAAAAAAAAAAAAAAAAAAAAAAAAAAAAAAAAAAAAAAAAAAGGGTAGGTAAGGGTACCTAGACTGCTCTTACTGCTCCTGCCTTGTACAGAGAAGAATTTTGCCTTTTTGTGAAGGAAAGTGTTACCTTGTCAAAAGAACTTTGTCTGACTCCTGGAAGTCTTTGAAGTGTGATAGTGGAAGAGGAACAAAGTGGAACAAGTACTATGATAGAGAGAAGAACTTTTTTTAAAAGAAAGAAAAAAGGACAGAGGAAAAATCAGCAGTCAGTTAGAGGAAGAAGAGTGGAGAAGAAAAGTTGATAGAAAAATAGTCTGCATATGTATAATTTCAAGTAGAATGCAAAAGAAACCACTTCCTATGTAAAATCTCACTTAAAATTCTATATATCTGTAATAAATTTTGTTTGCATTTTTTGCTTTGAGTACTGCTAGTTTTAAGGCTCATATTTTGGGATTTTATTAAGTGTGAAGAATGTAATTAATGCAATTCTGACACACAGCACAGCCACTGTGAATGTTATCAACCTGTTGTCACCAGAATAGATGTTAACCCATAAGGATGTGGCTGTCTGCCTTACAGTGTGCAGATCACTTCCTTTTTCTACCTGGTCTGTCCAGTCATCGTGGTATCTCTCAGGGTTTTGCTGCTCCATAGTAAACCATGGTAGTAGATACACATTTTCCTAAATTTAAACCAAGTCAAGGATAAAGTTGTGGCTGATAGATGTTGCTGATTCATGAGGATGTTGGAGTTGAATGTTTCTATTGTGTGCTCAGAATGACAATATTTTCCAATAGACATATGCTAGGAGCAATCACAGAAAAGTAGTGTTAGATGAGCTGCAGGAGGAAGTTGCAATCAGAGGAAAGGGAAAACTAGGTTTAGACTAGCATTAACTATGAAAAAAAATGCTCTTACATGTCTACATAGTTTGAAATGCAGGAATGGGTTGAAATGAACCATCTCCATACGTCATCTCCTTTCACACATACTTCCAGTTGTGATGACAACTTCCAGAGAATAAGGAACTAATTACGAAAAAAGTCATTATCGTGAATTTCAAAGTGTATTCCTTAAAAAGTTATGATATTTGACAACTTTTAGAGTCTCTTGCTTGGTTAAAGCAACAACGTCCTTCAAAGCATTTAACTTCATTTCCCATTCATCATCACCTCAAGGTGGTTTTGTTCTTGTGATGTTTGTTTTGAGCGATTGTCATGGTTTAAGCCCAGGCAGAAAACAAGACCCAAGCAGCCACTTTCTCACTACCCCACCAGCAAGATCAGGGAAGAAATTGGAAGGGTGAGAGCTGGAAACTTGAAAAAGCTAGGCACACAAAGCAGAACAAGGAATTAATTCACTACTTCCCATGGGCCAGCAGGTTTTCAGCCGTCTCCAGGAGAACAGCCCCCCATCACGTGCAAACACAAACATTGTCACTTCAAACATCCCCCTCTTACTCCTTCTTCCCATCACTTTGTACATTGAGCATGATGTTGCATGGTCTGGAATATCCCTTTGTCAGCTGGGGTCACCTGTCCCAGCTGTGACAGGCTGCTCCTCCCCACTTCTCATGCATCTCCAACTTTCCTGCCAGTGTGGCCTTACAAAAGGCAGAAAAGGGCTCGTCTCTGTGTAAACTGTGATCAGCAATAACTAAAACATCTCTCTATATCAACTCTTTTTCCACACAAATCCAGAACACAGCCCCACACTCGCTGCTGTGAAGAAAATAAACTCCACCTCAGCCCAAACCAGCACATTTTTTCATTATTTTTAATTGCTCCTACAAGATTGTGTTATTATTACATATGCTTACAAGAAACCTAATTTTCAGAGTAGGAAGAAATCAAGGAAGGAAGTATGAACTTTTTGTTGCCAGGTAAGCCCTGGAGCAGTGGTTTGAATATTCTGTATACAGACCAGCTCAAGATAGGTCTGTAATATACAAATGATGCTAGTACTTTTTAAGTCTGGAATTCCACATTTCTGTAGAAGGAAGAAAATGAAAAGCTGCCTCCTGAAGAAAGATAAAATGAATTCTGAATATGGTCTCACAAATATTCTGTTTCCAGAAAACTGCCTGTGTCTCCAGAAAGGGGATTCTGTTGAGAGAACCATCCTTTGAAAGATTTTGATTTCTCAATCTTGTGCAGTATCCCAACTACTTTTGCTGCATGAATCAGATAGCAAAATCTCTTGAGTTTATGTCAGACATAAGGTGGTATAGAGACACCATGGAATGAATGTATTGCTACACATTATTTTTTTCGCAGTATTAAACATTTATCTGTCTTTAAAAGAGTTTTCAGGGTATTTGATGCATGAGGTCTTAATTTCCCTTCACCTAAAGTGAGATACAGTGGAGTATCCAGCAGTCCGTATAAGCTGGGCAGCTGCAGGAACTTGCTGTGCTGCTTGTTACAATGAGAGGTTGTCATCACTGTTAATGAGAAAATTTCTAGACCCACAGCTTGTTTGGTGTTGTGGTGTTGGTATTTTGATTTTGGTGTGGAGAATTTTTTTGTAGATGTGAATGATGTGATTGAAGTTTGTGAAGATTGCGTGAAGAAAGTGGATTTTTTTGATAATTTTTAAATACCTGATTCACAGAGGCAAGGTGTGGAACCTAGAGTGTTTGAGTGGCAAGGTGTTCGTAGCAGGGAGCTACAGGAGTGGCTCCTGTAAGAAACTGCCAGAAGGTTCCCCTACCTTTGACAGAGCCAGTGCCAGTGGTTTCCAAGGCAGAGTCCAACAGCAACTCTGGGTATAACAGTTAAGAAGAGGGTAGGGATGGGTGGTGAACTGTGTATGGACAACTTCAACCAGCGAGATGAGTGACAATATCTGAGAGAAACAACTCTGCTGACACCAAGGTGAGTGGAGAAGGAGGAGGAGGTGCTCCAAGCACCAGAGAACAGATCCCCCTACAGCCCATGGTGCAGACCATGGTGAGGCAGGATGTGCCTCTGCACACCATGGGGAAGTAGGGATCCACCTGTAGCCTGTGGAGAACCCCATGTCAGACGGGGTGAATCTGCTCAAAGGAGGCTGTGACTCTGTGAGAAGCCCAAGCTGGATCAGGTCCCTTGTGGCCCTGTGGAGAGAGGAGCCCATGCTGGAGCATTTTTGCTGACAGGACTTCTGCTCTGTGAGAAAACTGCTGCTGGAACAGCTCCTGAAGGACTGCATCCTGTGGAAAGGACTCATGCTGGAGCAGTCTGTGAAGAATTGCAGGCTGTGGGAAGGACTCCTCTTGGAGAAGCTTGTGAAGGAGTCCTTCTGAGGAGAAAGGAGCGACAGAGACAGTGTATGTTGAACTGACCACAACATCATTCCCCATCTCCCTGCTGTTGAGAAGGAGGTAGAGGATTTAGAAATCAAATTGAGCCTGGAACAAAGGGAGGGTGGGGGGAGATGTTTTTAAGATTATTTCTCATTGTCTTTAATTCCATTTGCACTACATCAAACTCATTTTCCCACACTGAAACTGCTTTACCTGTGACAATAATTTGTGAGCACCCGTCATCCAGCCAGGGTCAACTAACCAGAACCCAGCTCACAGGGTTCCACATAATATAGGCTCCACATAATGTATGATCCACCACTGATCAGGAAAGGGTATCTCAGTATCAATCAATCATTAGCAATCACCTCAACTGAAAATGTCTCCAGGGGATAAGTAGCATTGACATATTTCATTTACATTTACACAATAGTTAGCTTATATATTTAAAAACCTTGCTTTTGCTTTTCAGTAGATTTGGGAGATTTCCAAAAGAAAATAATGGCCACACTGTTTTCAAGCTTAATATAAGTGACCATGCAGATATTGCAGATATCTCATATTATCTAGAACAGTCAGATATTTCATTAAGTTCTTCTGTTTAATTTTAAGCTATTTTTAGTTACTAATGCTTAAATATGTAATTATCTTTGTGGAGGTGAAACACAATGGACTAATTATTATTGTTGTTATTATAGTTATTTGTTATTATTATTGTTTTTGATTGTATTTTCATGTGTATCATGATAAATTCAGTTATATATTACCTGCTCCGAAAGCAAACCATTTTATATGCAGAATTAAGGTAATGGGCATTCAAGTTTAAAAAATGGTTCTGATATCCTGTAGCTTAACAATAATAATATATGCTCTTATATTACAAGAGAAAAGGATGGATTATGGGTTTTTCAATTTACATCAGGCATATTAATTGCAGAGTAGGATTTCCACATAAAATATCAATGTACTGGAACAAACTGTTAATGTACCAGTATATGAACACTTACATTCATTTCTTGAGATTTAAAAGCTTCTTTTTCATGTATCTGAATAGTATTTTTTTAAAGTCTGCTAATGAGAACAACGTAAACAATGTTTTCTGAAAACCTTAATTAGCTTAAGTGTTAATAGTGATATCCTAGTCATTGTACTGGCAAATAGTACAATAAGCAATTAAGGAAAGAAAATTTACAGGGTATGGAAAAAGTTTAAAGCACCTTTTAAGAAACATGTCATGGAAGATCAACTTTATGTTGTATTAGTGAGAAAAGAAACATTGAATTCAAGTTTTACTTGTTTGGAGTTGTTTTTTTTTGTTCTGGGTTTTGTTTGTTTTGGTTTGGTGGGGTTTTTTTTTTTCCTTTGGAGAAGATATTCCTAGACTAAAAAAAATGTACTTGGAAATGAAGTTTGCCTGGGAATTTGCAAAGTGTTTTTAATGATATAAAATAGCAAGTTTATAGTTTATGTATTATCTAATTTGTTTGAATTGCACTCAAAGAATCCAAGAAATTTGTTTTAATAGGTAATAATAATGCGAAAAATTTTGCTGTATAAAAAGAAAAGAATTCTTTAAGAGCAGGTAAATAAAGAGTTATGATTATGATTCTTTGTAGTAAAAAAGGGGTTGTTTACAACCATTATCTTATTATTAATGGGCAAGTACATATCCTCTCATTCACTTTCAAATACTAGTCTATAGCTGCTTAAAAAGATGCAAATTAATTCCTTCTTTGTTTATGCAGTTTTGGTTTATGACTGCTCTGTTTCACACTACTAATCTTTAATGGGCCTTCAATTTCTTTTTCCTTTTTCTTTAAAACAGAAAATGAACGCAGGTCCTTGCTTTTAAAGCCAGACAGAAAGAGAAGAAATATTTAAGTTTTCATGCCACAGCTGCAGGCTGTGAATTATCCCACTAGGGAAGAGTGGAAATACCACCCACATAATCCAACAAGAGGCTTGATTCATTTTGTGTCTGAAGCAATCGTTGTGGTCTTACAAAGCTTAAATGAGTTTCCTTTGCAATCTTCACAGGAGAAAAAAATGAGAATATCTTCCTTACAGGTTCAAAGCAAGATCCCACTTTTTAATTTATTTTTAGTATTATTTCTCATTTTTTCGTTTTCTTCCTTATTTTCTCACTGTTTTGCAACTACCTTGACTTTACATGTAACAATGGAATTGAGTACGAGATGGGATGTAAAGAACAGCCAAGCAATATCTTCCCAGGTTTATCAATTCCAGCTGAATTTATGACAAGTGATTTGGTTAGTGCATGAGAACCAGATACAAGGAACTTTGCAGAGCTTGTTTTTAGGGCTCCTATTTCTTCCAGGACAGTCAGAAAACCTTCCTGTCTCACAGACATGGGGAGTTAGTCACCATCTGTATAAGATCTTAGTGGAAGCACCTGCTTAGTCCTCTCTAAATATGCAGGACTCCGCTCAGTAGGCATAGGTGCTGTGTAGCTTCCTACAGATCATCAATAGTGAATAATTAAGAGAGAGAGATTAATTCTGCCTTTTAGCTTCTTTACTCAAGACTGTAGAGAAGTTTTGTCCTCTTGGGATCCTAATGATTGAATTTTAACTTGAAGAACTTTAAAGTGCTCAGGATATATATATATATATTTATTTAATGAACCGGATTAATGATTTAAAAAATTAGCTACTGACAGATGAAATGATGACTCCAGTAAAAGTCAGCTGGCTGCAGTACTTGTCCAGAAACAATCCTTTCTATTGCTTCAGAATATTCATACACTTGCTATCCATTCCTTCATACAGTGATGTAGGCACAAGGTTGTATTTATTGGGACAAGAGGACAGAGGGAAGGAGAAAAGGAAAAGGGGAGAGAGGAAGGGAGAAAGAAAGCTAGTTGATTTGAATAATCTCTTGATGAAGGTGGAATTAAATAGATGTTTTTATCAGATGGACTAGTTGCTTTTTGTATGTTCCTTTCCAAACTGAACTATTAGATTTCATATCTCCAGTGGATATTGTAGACATGAGATTAAGGCCTCTGATCTATATGAAGTAGAAATTACAATTGTATGTTTACCGTGTGTGAACAGGTACACTTTAAAAACACTTTCCAGATCAAAACTCACAGCTGAGTTTGATCTCTGCATGAACAATTTCAGGATAGTGACCAAGCTTAGGGCTGGGTGGTGTAGTAATATTCCCAGTTCTCTCAAGAACTTGTAAGCATGTGGAAAAGCTCATCTCTTAATCTGACTTCAGAAGTCTTCATCATAGAAGTCTTAAAGATTTCAGATGTAAGAAAAGATTTGAACTAAAGAATTTAATTTCATTGTAATTTCATTTTACTTTTAAATGGTAAAAAATATCTAATATTTCATTACTTCACTGTGGGTTTTCTCTACATTTAAACTGAGATTTAAATTCAAGTTATATTACATACAGTTCTAAATATTTCATCACATCTAAATGTGCTTAAATTCATGTGTGTTTTAGATCTAAAACCTCAATCAGTGCTTCTTCTACTAACAGCAGAAATATGGCTGCAAATTAAGTGAACTCACAATAATTTTGCTGAGACCAGTGAAGCTCAAAAGAGATATAGGCAGTATATTTAATAGCCTTTGACATATGTAATGAACTTGTAGTCATCATTGTTTTAAGATTCCATAAAAAATATAAAACTAAAAAAAAATACGTCAGCTCACCACTTTTTCATTTACTCATAAATCATAGTCTTAGCTGTATTTTGTTATGTATATTTAGGAGCTGTAATCTCTGAAAAGCTTGCCAGGCATTGCCTGTGAACTCACACTAATAGGCATCCTAAACAGAAAAAGAACCTGAATACAGGGGAAATAACTGTTCTGAGAGCTCTGGCATGGTCCTCGTTGCCAGGGAAACCTCTTCTTTGTCTCTACGTGTTCAGAATGGCTGCCTCATTAGACACTGAACCTGATCATCAAGTTGCACTACCAGGAGAAAAAAATAAGGAAGGGAAAAGCTAAGAGTTCCACAGATCTTTAAGAAAATGCCAAGAATAGGAGTAATCTTAAATAAATCTATGTGCAGCTATTATCATAATTATGCTCTGTAAGGGTAAATCTGTCCAGGCTGCTTCTTTCTACATTTATTTGCAGGTGGAGATGAGCAATTCTGGGTTGTCTTTTACTGAATTAAAAAGAGAAAAAAGAGAAAAAGAAAAGAAAAAAAGTGAACACAAAAGTGGTGAATTGAATATTTTATCTAAAATAAATCTCTTACTTTTAAATATTGAAAAACACTTATTTAATAAGGTCATTCTGCTTATTTAACTGCCTGAGACATTGTTTTAGCATTTCTATAGCAGATTTTATTCATGGAGTCAGAAGCATAAAATGTCAGGGAGAAACCTATATAGGTGCATTTATTATCTGATCATAAAGAGGAATGGTGAAAAAATAGTAAAACTTGAAAATATATAGTGACAAGAGAGTTACTTTATGTTTACTACTAAGTTTTAATCAAGATACTAAAAACAGCACCACATAAACTTCTGAAGTGCAGCAGAACTGGGTGCAGTTTCAAGGCATTACTCATTGGCAATAAAACTATGAACCCAAGGTCCCTCAGGAGCTCAGCTCCTGACCTTGGCTGATGAGAGAAGCCATTGAAAACAGGGCCAGAGCTTAACCTCCACCCTCTGCTGTTTATAAATATCAACATAGGGAAGGCATTTTAAAGTCATTGTCCCAACAAGTCTGTTTTTGAAAAGAAAAATGAAATTCAAATCACAGGTGAAATAGTTAAGGAATGCCTGACTTTACTCTTATTTATGAAGTTAGAAAACAACCCAGCTAGACCTTTTATTACTTGTTTTTTCTCGAGTGTATCAGATGTGAAACTGAGGAGTTTGGTGCAAAAACAAGAGGGAGCCAGACCAGGTGGTCTGAGATTAACTGATTGCTTTCCAAAAGCATAAAGAAATTACATGAAGTAGATTTACATATACCTGGAGCAATTTTCTTTCTTAGTAAGGGATAAGCTATGCTGAATCTTTGATGTTGCCTAAGTAACAGTATTCAAATTAATATTTTCTTTTTTTAAAGAATACATTTCATCTAACAAACATTTCAGGGTTTTTTTTCCATCCTCTGGGATAATATTGTTAAAACAGAACTTACAGAGTGCAGCTAGAAGAAAAGAGAAAAGAAATGGCTGAATGTAATTGTCTCTTCACTACATGGCAAGAACACTGTTGGTCTCCTTGGAAAGTAGTTCTTTTCAGTTCCATGATGAAATATTTTCAAATTCAATGAAAGTTTAGTCATTAATGAGAAAAAAATCTGTCCTAACAGGGACTTGAGGCAGAGAAAGCTATTCTAGAGGGCTCCTGTAACCACCAGAGCTCTTTCCTTTCTATATTTTAAACAGTTACACATAGAGAAGAACTAGAAGAAGGTACTTAAAATTAATATGCAAGCCAAAAAGGAGTAGCAGAAATGGTACGAGAAGTGGGTCTGTTGTTCAGGTGTGAAGTAAGTGCTCTTTGTACCATTAATTTAATAAATTTTGGTAAATACAGAAAAAGTAAATGGTTCCTCTTGGCTTCTCTTTTGAGCAAATACACACAAGGATACTAAGGTTTGAAAAAGAATAATAAAAAACATGGCCCGAATCTTAATGCATGAATGTGTGAGCCTAGATGTCTGTGAGAAAAGGTATTTAATGAAAAGATACAGTTATAACTGGGTGGTAGATATAATCACTCCATTTTATTACGATAGTCTAACTGAACCAGGCTGGAAATTCTAGGAGTTACATTTCTAAGCCCCATTTATGTTCTGAGCAGCAGTTGTTTTGGTTTTTTTTTTCTTCCTTGAATTAATTTCCATTCACATAATTTCTTGATTGCATTAACAAACCCAAAATGCAAAGCCTTGTGTCTCTTCATTTTTGGAAGGAAGTTTAGAAAAAATGCTGAAGAGATTTCAATATCCTAAGGATCTCTCAATGCAGAAAGCAGAAAATGTTTAAGAAAACAATTGTATACTTTTCAGTCCCAAATACTTTACAGATATATATATACTTTCATACACAAATGCACACAAAGCCAAAAATAGATGCAATGCAACTTTTGATGTAGTTTTGTAAAATTTCTACAAAATATGTACTTGTCGGTGTGTCAAAAATAAACCTTCAATATGCCAGACCATACAGGGTACCAAATAATTCATACTTCTTTGTTTTACATACAGCATTGTGAGACCTAAGGAAGCAGTATTGTCAGAGTTTAATCCCTTTAAATATTACACATATGGTATTCATGATGGTGATGGATGCACAGTCACCATCACCATCAACCAGAAACTTCTAGAACTGAAAATACGAGTATGGATGTAGAAGAACACGAAGGAAAAAGGGCACATGTACAGACTGCAAAAACCCCTTAGAAGTCTCTAGGAAATAGTTCTTAAGTCACCACTGAGTCTACAAACTGATGCTTGCACACATTAATCAGCCTTTCAATAAAAAAACCACAAAGTAAGTAAGCAAAAGTGAGAGTGATTTAAATCACATACAGATGTTATCTTATAGAAGCCAACTATCCTCACAAGATCTGCGGTCCTATGACACAGCATGCATCTTGCTCTTTGATCTTGGCATACGTCAAAGCCCACTGTAAGAAGGAAAGCAGCAGATCAGCTTCATCTTTATCCTATTATTTTTCACATTACAATGTGCATCCCTTACATAACCAACTAGCAACACTAAATGGAGCAATGATGTGATTCCTAGGTCTTGCACAAGGCACATGCAGGAAAAGGAATGAAATTGTTTGTTTAAGGTTTAAGAAGTAACACAGAAGAATGACACAGGTCTCCCACCTTAGCTGGTGTTATAAGAGCATGGTGAGTATCCATGTTTCTTGTTTGTCTTTCTTTTGTCTCTTGAAAACCCAGCTTTAGAGGTTTATGCACATCTTCATGCTGAGGCACCTGCATTAACAGACACAGTGATGGGAATCTTAAAGTTTGTATTTTAGTTCAGTGTGAAAATTTCAGTCTGTTGTCTTTCTGCTCTATGTCTCTTTTTGGTGAGCATAAACAACAAAATTACTTTCTTAAAGCTGGAAAGATAAATCAGATAAATAAACTAGAAATTTGCCTGCCAAATGCTTATTATTCTACCATAGCCCCCAAATAACACCCTCTGGATACTTGGAGTGTAATCTCACCTTTAAAAGGACATATTCGTATCAGCCAATTGATATTTTTGAACACCATATTGTCATTGCAAAATGAAAATCACTGATGACTCTCACAAAAATTTGGTACTGGCAGAGCGACAAAAATAATCTTTCTAAGTGTTAAGCCTTGGGACATAGTGTTTATCCAGTCTAACAACAGCTCTTGTCTCAGCATAACATATATTAAAAATGTAGAACACACTTCAAGGACTATTTTTGGGGTATTTTTTTCCCTGTCTCTATGGTTTTGCCTTTGAAATTATCTCTGAAACAATAGTAGTGCATGCATATTTTTGCCTGTTATTCCAGTTATACTCAAGAATGTTAGAAAGGATTAAATAAGACACTTGCTCTTCTGGGTTAAATGTTTTAGTTTTACTTGCCTTGACATTGAAGGTGAAAGCCAAAAATTAAATAATAAGAAAAAGAAATTAACCTGTTGGTAGCAACCTACCGTTTTCAGTCTTATTTCCAATCACACCGAGACAGAAAGTAGCCCTGACAATTCTGTGGCTGCTCCAGCCCATTGTAAACAGGAGGTGGCAGTTCTAGTCTTTGATCCAATATGCTGCAGTGTTATAAAATGGCAGTGACTAGCTAGGGAAGACAGTTCCACAGTATGCAAGCTAACAAGCTTTTCCAAGGCTAGCCAGAGCTGCTTCCCCTTTATTCCCTTTTTGTAGAAAGCTAAAATGTGTCACACACACACACACAGAGAAAAAAAAAGAATAAAATAGAGCAGCCTTCTGACAGCTAGAATTGGTACTGTGATAGAGGCTCTAGAGCTAACTACACTGCATGGAAGGCTTTCTATTTTTCTTTTTTTATTATTCTTTTAATTTATTTTTTCCTTTTGAGTGTGCAAAGACATAAAGATTGTATTTATAGGGCTTTTGTGGAAAAAAATCCTCTCTATTAATCTTGTGCTCTGTCTCATGCATTAGTTTCACAAATCGTTCTTATCACAGAAAATACTTTTATTTTAAAATACTAAAATTCCACATAATACTAGATCAATAATACCCCTCCCTCAATCTATATGATAGGTGAAATCTAGAAGGAGTGGCTCTAAAATTCAGTGCAGCCTATTCAACAGGTCATTATTTTTAATTTCTGATGCCTTTCTGAAATACCACTGAATTGCTGAGAAGACATTTATCATTAAAGCAAGTTCAGGATGAAACATCCTCTGTTGGCTCTAGTTATGGAAACGAGAGCTTTAACCTACATGTTAAAAAGCCCTATGCCAGTAAAGACCAAGAGCAAAGTAGAGCCACTGGAAAGTCTTTCACGACAGAAAGAAAATGGCAGAACAAGGGAGATAAAAGGATGTGAAGGAGGCAGTCTGACATCTAAGAGAAACTATACGAGCAAGCATTGTATTTACTGCCAGCTCAGTGTCTGATCATAAAAAGTAGCAGGAATCACAGCAGAAATATATTAAACAGTCATATTGAGAATTTTATAGAATGCCTGGAAGCTAGGTGGAGGTGTGAACTACTGAAAGCACCTGACATTCAGAATTATGCAGAGTATCTGCAGGAAGTTGTTTAAAGTAATTGCCAAACAACACGCTTTCTTAAGAAGAGTCTAGAAATGCTTCGTTTTGATCAAATGATTTTTGCCTTTCTGCTATTCCACCTACATCATTTCTCTAAGTAACTTCTCTGAGTAGAACAACTGCTTTGTACTGTGGTGTGTGAAACTAGGACATAATGTCATGGCCATAGATAACAAAATATCCTACTGTTCCCATCATGCTGTCCAGTGGGAACTCCTGTAGTCAGAGACTCAGCAGTGTACATTAATCTTCACAGTGTTATACAAGACATCACTAACTCAATTCCCTTGCATCCTCAAAATGGAGTATGTTCTATTGTAGAAAGATAAGACATGAGTCTGATGTTGTTAATCAGACAGGCACATACTCAGACGTATTTCACAATAGGAAGAGAATACGGATCATGACTTGAAGCTGTGGAAAACAGTAAGAATGTTAAGGGCAGTACTGAACCAAAGAAGAAATCTGGTTATAATTGTGAAAGTATTGTAGAGGCAGGAAAGAAGTACGGTAGTACATATCATTCTGCCAGGACCCTTCTGAGAGGTTTAGGAAGCATTTAAAGGATGAAATTCATTTTAATTACTGTGTATCAGCTGAGCAATGGTAAGAGTCCCCAAGAGTGCCTTATGGCCAAAATCAGGTCTGCAACACTGCTTACCCTTCTTTACATTTCAACTTAGCTCTGTTTAATGACATCACATTTACTGAGCACTAGAGGAGCACAGTTGAAGAAGTCGGTGGTTCTTCTGATGTGTTGTACCTTAGGCTGTGTTGATCTACATTTCTTTGGAGTATTTCCTAAAAAAAGTTTTAAGGCAGGGTAAAATCAGCACTGCATATCTTAATTGGAGGGGACATCTGTCAAACCAAACTTCTCACACAGAAAAACTCATGGTAAGAACTAAGAGGCTGTGCAAAGATGGACAGATGTTCTGGGTATAAAACAGAAAAAAAATAGAGTATGAGTCAGGTTCTTAAATTTCTGTTCTAAGCGGAGGTATGTGCCTTCCTGTCTGCTCCAAAGATCCATCTATTTAAGGTTTTAATTTTTCCACATTAAGACATTTTCATAGTCTCCTTTATCCATGAAAAATAAGATCAACCCCTAACTGCACCGCTCACAAGGAACAGTGTTACTTGTTCTTAAGAAAGAGATTTAGAGCCAGAACTTGAATTTAATTTCCCTGCGTATATACAGAACCCAGATATCCTGGAACAATTTGAGAGTTTTTTCCCAGTGATTCTGCTGACAATTGTATCACTTTTGCTTATTTATCTCAAACGTCCTGGGACTATAATCTCTATATTGCATATCCCTGACAAGTGCTTAAAGAGCAACCTACAGAGTTCTAGTCTTTTTTTCTCTCCTCTCTCCCATACTAGTATTCTTGCAAGCAATAAGCACAGCTCTATCTCTGAGAATCCTTCCTCTTAGAAGATCAGTTAGCATTTGGGACATCAGTGCTCAAATTCTTGCTATGCAAGTACTGGATGCTATTTTCACACACAGAAGTTCCCAGTGGCTCATGGTGGCTCACAGACACCTGCACAATTCAGTGGTGCTCTGAGCAGACAAAAGCATCCTGCCCTCTTGCCAAGACACAAGAGGGTTCCTGTTCTGGGGATCACACTGTGAATGTTACTCGAGGTCTAGAGGTAGTTATGATATCTTCTTAGGCTTGCAGATGTTCCCTTAGAGAGGAAGAGCAATGAAAGCATGGAAACTGAGGCAGACAGAGAGCAATGTGGCAGTTCAGAGACTGAAAAGTAATGTGGTATTAGTATCTCCCTGAGAAATAAGATTTATAAGGCTCTTGTTGAAGCTCAGGAATGTAAACTGTCCTGATAATTTCAATGAGACTACTGATGGAGAAACTAAAGTGTGTGGTTTGATACCTCCAGTAAGAGACAGATTACAACATATATACTCCACTACATTTTTAAAGTATTTGAAAAAAGCTTAGAAAGAAATATAAAGACTTAGACACACAAACAAATTGCTAGAGCTAAAGAGCCATTCTATGTCAGCTGAGACAATGTTCATAAAAATTCTCTGTTATTGCAGATGTGAATAAATCAAATTATTGCAATTTTGAAAGATCAAAAGCCCACACACTGACAGAAAAAGAGATGGGAGGAGAGGAGATGAAGTTGAAGAGGAAAAGACATATGCAGAGGGAAGAGAATAAAGAAACTACCTGCCATTGAGAACCAAATAATTGAGAAAAATGTAAAGTATAAAATCATGGTTTCTGGAAGTAGAGAGACAGTACTTAAGTGAAAAATACTAATCTAAACAAACAAACAAGCAAAAAGTCGGACAGAGTTCAAGGGGTTGAATTCTATACTAAAGGTTGAATAATCTCACAGTAAACAGTACATTTTTCTTTCTGACTTTTTACCAACTCAAATTTGTAAAATGCTTTTGTAAGTATTTCTGTTTTTTTTTCCTGAGATTTTATTCCTCTCCATATTAGATATGAAAATTTCTGTTTTAATTTACTCACTAGGTTCCTTGTAGAATCCTATACACAGTGTGCAGATTTGCCTAATAAATTACCAGAGACATTTTTTCTGCAAAAACATTGAAATATCTCTTCTTTTCTTTTATTTTTCTCCTTGTGTTTTCCTCTAAACCACAAAGAATCATAAAATCAATGAGGTTGGAAAAGATCACTTAAGTCATTGAATCCAACAATTAAATTGGGACTGCCATGTTCACCTCTAAATCATGTTTCCAAGTGCCATATCTACGTGCTTTTCCAATTTTTTATGATGGTGATTACATCACTGCCCTAGGCAGCCTATTCCAATGCCTGACCAGCTTTTTATTGAAGACATTTTTCCTAAGATCCAACCTAAATCTTGCCTGGCTCAGTGTGGGGCCAGCTACCTGGGAGAAGAGACCAATCCCCATTTCTCCACAACCTCCTTTCAGGCAGGGGTAGAGAGCAATAAAGCCTCCCCTGACCCTCCTTTTCTCTGGGCTGAACAACTCTCAAGCTCCCTCAGCTGTTTTTCATGACTGGTGCTCCATTGCCCTTCCCCATCTCTGTTGTCCTTCTCTGGACACACTCCAGCACCTCAGTGTCTTTTGTGTAGTGAGGAGCCCAGAGCTGGACACAGGGTTCGAGGTGTGGCCTCACCAGTGCCCAGTACAGGGGGATGGTCACTGTCCTGGTCCTGCTGGCCACACCATTGCTGAGACAGGCCAGGCTGCCACTGAGCTAATGTGTGTGAGTGATCTTCTCCTTCACTGCCTCCTTAATCTTGCCAGTTGCATTCTTCTCACTTTTGTCATCATGAGCCTTAGACTGCTTCGTTAGTTATGACTCATCAGGAAGGCACAATCGTACCAATTCCTGCTCAATGTCATTTGCTCTCACTTAAATACCAAGTTTTTGCCTGTTGCTAAGATCAAATGTGTTTTATTCTCTGCATATTACAGTAAAATTTGAAACTGCCTTTTCTTATTTCCATCAAGAAGAGGGTTATGGGTTTGTTTTGCTTTACCATTCAATTCTTAATGCAATGTCTAACTATCCTAATTTGTTTCTTTCCTGTTAAGAGCTTGTTATGAATTATTTTGTTAAACAATTGTAGTCTAATTTAAACCAACCTAAACACTTAATCAATGCAATTATAAAATGCACATTTTAGAGCACAAGTTATTATTTGTAGAAATAGTTGGATTTAAAACAAGTTTTTCTGTTTAAAACAAGTTTGTAGATACCAGGTTTGAGATAAAAAGGAAAATTGATTCCTGCAAGTGACTCCAAGTATGTAGACCATCATCAGCATAGATGTAGCATTGGTAGTAGTGACTTACTTCCCTTTTAAAATTTAATAAGAAAAGAGAAAAAAATTTTTGTGGTATATCTTCATCCATTAATCTTTAGCACCAAAACCTCATAAACATGGTGACAGACACAGAGAAATTCTTATATTTCTAAAAAGGTCAATCAAAAAATAGACAAAAGGTAAAAGTACAATCAATAAATAATCTTATAAGACTAAACATTGCACTCATCCTTTTCAAGTCACTCATTAGTCATCTACAGTGGCCTCAGTGACATTTTTAATGTATTATTTCAAAGTTCTTTCTTTATTATTGAGGAGGGAACTTTTTTTAACTTATAAAGCTCCATCTGTAGTCGAGGTCTGGTTCACCATAAATGAGCAATTTCCCAGCGGACAAGAAACTACTGTGACAGGAACATTAATAATACCTTTGAACATCTACTTCCCCTTTTTTTTTTTTTTTTTTTTTTTTGAGGAGACTTACAGTTTTATGGGGAAATGCTGAAAAAAAGAAAGAAAGAGACATGAAAGGTTATTTTGTGGCTAAAGCTGATATTGTTTAAATTCCATCTTTTGAATTACTGCTCAAAATTATGATCCTAAACCCATTGTTTCAGTTTCAGTAGAAGGAGCTGCATGTTTTCATATCAGGCCATTTTTTAAAATATAACATTTCTAAAGATGGTAAAAGGACTTAGGTAGCACTTTGAATTAGATGCCTTTTGGGCATCATGTAAAATCCCTGGAAATGGCTTAGACAGCCATGTAATTTTTTGAGTTTCCTCTCTCTGCTCTTGATATCCAACAAACATTAAGAAGTCTAATATAAGCATCCAATTTTAAAGGTTTGTCCCTCGTGATTGTAGTGTTCAATATGTTCCTTCTGCTTTGAAACCATTCACATCTAATTTATACAGCCATTGAAAAAGGATACTGAAGAGATGTATTCTTCTTTATAATCTAAGAATTTAAAAATCTTAATTTTGACAAACTTTTAAATTGCTTAAGTCGTAGATCCTTATTTTCAGAATGTTCCAATCTATGAATAGTTTGTCATATTTAAAGTTACCATTTGGCTGTAGTATTATTCATAGAATGTATTTGATCTATTCATATTTTATCTATTCACACAGTAGATCTGCTTTTCAGGTGCTTGATGGCAATTTTACAAGGACTCTAATGACAAATATCCAAATGTAAATGATTAATAAATCAGTTATGCAGTTTCAGAAAAATAATCTGCTAAGTGTATTTAAAAAAGTGAAGAATTTTCTCCTCTTTAGAGTTGGGATTATAGAGGAGGTCAAATACTTGCAAATAATTTGTTAAATGCAAAATTAATTTTCTAACCACAGTAACAAATAAATAAAGGAAGAAATACAGGGAATTCAGACAAAATAAGAATGTTCAAGGGCATTGAAGAACTAATAAAAATGTGAAAGAACTGCAATATTTTTTCTGAGAGGAAAAAATGGAAACCAGAGATGTATATGAAATAATGAATGATCAAATAAGCATATATGAAAAAACAAACCAAAGAAATTTCCTATCCTGATTCTGTGATATAAGAGCAAAACTATAATTAAATGGTAGAAGGCTTGAAGTAAATAAAAAAAATAGTTCCTTACAAAAATATTAAGTCAGCAACGCAAAAAACAGAAAGGTGTATAATGGAGACTGGGCATGCAATTCCTAATGTAGATCAGCGGACAGCCTTTTAACCCAAATGGCCTGGATGAAAGAGCCCAACCTATCCTGGACTAGAACTAGAATCACGAGAGACAGCTCAGGCAACACACCAGAGCAGGGCAGTGCTTGTTGAGTGACGGGTGGCTACAGCATTGAGTAGGATAACTCTGTAAGGGAAGGTTCTGTCTCACCCAGTACTTGGTTTTGCCATCTGTTTGGGGGGAGACTAATCAAACTCAGACCAAGACAAAAAGAACTGCACTATTTATTGTGTTCTATTTCCCTTAATAAACTGTATAAACTTGTTGTGCAACAACTTTGGAGACTGAGGTTAAGTAGAAGAGGAAGCGCTAAGAGTGGGAAGAGAAACATTGGTACACAAGACATGATGCTGGTGGCAGTATTTAGGAAATATTCTTATGACCTGTATTTATAATTACCAGCCGCTTAAAAAGTTTTGTTTCTTGCAGAATTATATGTTTTGTATCTATCAACCATTTCTCCCTCTCTCCAGACACTGATCTGAAAACTGATGTTTGTGGAGTATTAGGTATCAGACATTATTTTTCTGCTATTACCCAGATTCACTCAGTACAATAAAACTCTAAGAAATGAAACAAAATAATTTTCAAAGTCTCCACCATAACATGCATACCTACTTGCTTTGTAAAGATATTGAAAACTTCTAAATCTTAAGTTCTAATGTGAATCTTGAGTGCAAAGTGACATTGTTGAGAACTTTTTAAGAGACCTGTGAACACCTGCTGTCTGAATCTTCATAAACTCAGTTCAGAGAGAGAATAAAAACATTGGATTTAGAGCAGCAGCAACTGGCCTTGACTGGGTTCATGCAGCATAAAAACTATTTAGCTGTCAGCTCAGCCATGGTAACCATCTATGTACTTCTGAGTCCATGCCAATTGTGAAGTGAGTCTCTTTCTCTGAAATTTAGGGACACTACCACAGAAAATTAATTCATTATTATTAACTGACTTCACAACAGTTTAATTAAGACTGCAGATCAGCCCCAGGGCTGACTATTATTATGGCATAGATGATAATTTAGAAGCTGAATAGCACTGATCTGGACATGCTAGATTAGACACTTGGAAATGGCCTCGTCTTCATCATGGTATTTGAAAATTTCTAGCCTGACTTCCTTGCGTCATGTATTCAGCAAAAGCTTTCCGTATATATGTGGGTAAAGAACAGTCTTTGGAGATGGGTTGTGTACAGCAGAGATCTTTAAACATAACTTCAAGAGTTCAGTAACTCTAGAGGGGCCCAACAACTTTGGGAAACACAGAAGGTGTGGGATTATAAAAATAGTGATCACTAACTGCACCAGTTAAGATAACAGTATTTAATCCTCTCATTCTAAAGTTAAAACTGCCAATTTTTGAAACACATAAATCATAATTAAACATGTTCATATTAGAATCAGTTTGAAACATTCAAAAATGGAAAACACTTGCACTCCAAGTGAAAATTATAACTATTTTTAAGGAAGTTTTTATAACAGAAGGAAGTCAGACTATCAGTTCCCTGTGTATACCAGCTCCAGTCCCTGTGTATACCAGAAAGCCTGAACAAGAAGTGCCCTTTCTCCACCATATGATTGAAAATAGCAAGTGTTGAGGCACTGGTTTGCTGTGACAATAAAATATACACTTACAGAAAAAGTGAGCTGTTCTGTTTCTACTTGTGTTGTATTCATTTGTTTCTGGAGCTTGATTACTTGGGTACAGCAAAGAAACTATTCCCATGAGCTATTTTCTCATTTTGAAAACAGAGAAATAGTACCAAGCTCTGAAAGCAAGAAAGGGTGAACTAAGGCTGGGAGTTGTGAGGGTTGAGCATTTCTTATGACCCTCTAGGGTCAGTTCCCCTCTGAAGATACTTACCCTTAAGCATTCAGAGTCTGTTGCTTTTAGGAAGAAAGTTTTCAATAGATTTATTTGCTGTAAAGAAGACTATGGAAGAAAAGAATGTTTATTCTATTCTGTCTCTCAACCAATTTAGAAGTCAGGTTTCAGTTACAGAAACGTTATTACTAGTGATACCTGACTGAAAAATCCAAGCCAAATAAATCCAGATCAAACCAAACCTTGCCTTCTTCACTTGTAGGTCACAACTCGATTGGAGCTGGCAGTTAGAATAAACTGTCCTTCCACTTGTACACAAAGCAGATATTACCTGCAAATCACTGAGATAATAAAAGCCGTACCCACAACACACTTTAGAAAGCAGGACTCCAGAGAAGAGGAGAACTTTCAGCATCAATTGTTTGTGTTCTGGTTTTTATACAAAGGAACCTTAATTTTTCCCTCCTTTTTTTTTTTTTTTTTTTTTTTTTTTCTCCCTGCTTTCATACAAGAAGTGGTGAATTGGCACATTTGTCCTATTCCTTAAATATTAAAACCAATATGACCATTGCCTAATTTCCCAGAAAAGAAATTATTTTATTTGGTGCTGGAAAATTAGAAACTTGATATTACTTAACCCATGTTAGAGAATGTAAATTATGAACAAATGTGAAAGGTTATACATTTAAAAAGACAGTTATTTAAGAAAACAAAAGTATAGAGGTGTTTTGTTTATGCTATTGTTTACAAATAAGTAACTTGCAGTGTTTTGAGTTTTAACCTGTACATATTTGAGTTTTACCAGTTCTTGTGACTGTTTGAAAACCATAGACACATGAGACTGGTCATGCATCTGTGAACTTGTAATATAAAAATTACTTTGTAGATTATTAAGCATCTGCCCTTAATTTCATAGACATCACACTCCAAGGACATACAGCAAATAATCTTTGTATAAAGCTTTGATCCTCTTCCTGATCAGGCTAGCTTTACTATTGATTCCTTATTATAATTTATTTAACATAAAAGCTGTTACATAAGGTGGTTAAAGTTGCTTAATGAGCTAACCGATTAGGGAGAAATGAATTCAAGATCACTTTGAACCCAAAGAACCAAAATTTATGAGGTTTAGGGTCCTGGAGGAAAAGAGTAGAGCACAGTTCTTTAATTAATAGGATATTTGGGTAGAAAAGATATTAACTACTGAACAACTTTGATTTTTTCATGGAACTGTAACATGAAATGAGCTCTTTCTCTGCCTTTACTTATGCCCTTGACACTGAGCAGAATTTGCCCTATGGCAGACTGAAAGCCCCTCATGTTAACACTGACTAAATTTCAATTGTTCTTTATTTTTAGCATAAGATCAGAATAGGATTACTTAATCAAATAAAGTTATAGAGAAGGGGACTGAACAGAAAAACTCTGCTTTAAAATATAAAAGGAAAGTTTGCTTATGACAGTCATCATCACATTCATTTCAGTATGCCATTTTTAAACCAATTGGACCTAATTAAATTTCACAACTTTTTTGCACCTAAATACATTAATGTACGTGATTTTTTGGTCTCTGACAAAACAAGGATGTCACAGCTAAAATCTTTGCAATAGAATGATAGGCAAAGTTAGCTGGGAAAAGTGTTTACAAATCAAATCTTCATAAAACCCCCTGTACATTTTTCAGTTGTTATCTCTGTTTGAATGGCCCAAACCTTGTTGTTTCTTTTAATAAAGGTATCATAAAGACTTCAGTAACAATCCTTGCACTTTTTTCCACACTGTCAGATTATAAACAGTCACAGTCACTGTCTCTGCCATCTTGTCTTGCAGTGTATGCAGTTGTGTAACAGCTGAGAATTCAGCCAATTAAGACAAATTCAGGATGAAAAATAACTTAAAAAGAAGTATTGCTAATACTCGGTATGCTGATATTTGACAAAATTGTGGCAATCTTTTATGTACATATGCAAAATACCATATTAATCAGAGGGGATATGCATGGTACTCTCTTGCTGTGAGAGAAAACCTGTAGAAAATAGCCCTTGTTCAGCTTTAAGTGCTCCTATCATAAATAAAACATGATGCAGAGAATTGAAGAAAAATAGAAAAAAAAGCTAGCTTGAAAACTAACTGTATGTTTTAATATTTTCTTCCCTTTGGAAGTTTTTTCTTTGCTGGTAATTTATGAGAAAAGTATAATTAGGTTAACTTTTTTATTTTTCATGACTCCTCTCACAAGAATATGGATGTTCTGCTTTTGAAAAAAAAAAATTATTTCTGATGTTTACTTTTAAATATTCTTTTCAATCTCAAAAAATAGTTTGACTGAAACAGAATATCTATAAAAATTACAGTGGAATTATATTTTTCACTGACTGGGATTTTAAAAAAATGTCACTTAAGAGACAATGATGACTATATTTCCTACATGTCTGTTAACCACTAAAAATCTATCTGGAAAAAAATTGGAATTTCAAGCGAGACGATGTGTCCATAAGACAGTACACCTCAGTATGGTCAGTTGTTTTAACTCTGCACCTTGATAAAAAATAACGTAATTCTCCACTGATGCATCACTAAACATAAATTTCTAATTATGTGTTATGACATCCAAATGAGGGATTTAAATTCTTAATGTTATCTATTTTTCTTCCTCTCCAGGAAATGAGTATTTTCAGCTTTGATCCAGCCTCCTAAATTCATCCTCCTAAGGTATCAATTCAAGCTACTAAACTTAAGTTCAGTTCACATTGCAGACAGTCTGCCAGGTGTTTTTTCTTTTTAAATTGCCTCTATCATCTCTGAAAAGTTAGGAGGCTGCTGTATTTTGCTTCCCTAGTACTCAACTTCGACTTTTCTACTGTCATTCCATTTCAGCTATGACCATGACTAAAGTAATTTCCTTGTGTCTGTATGAAGTTATTCTATGTTGAAGGTGGCTTTCACTTCATAATTATCACAAAAACTTCAGTGTGCAGTTGCCATATAACAGAAGGGCACAGCACACCTGTGCTGTCTCTCAATAGCCAATATACAGGAAAACAACTCCCCAAAGGATAAAAACACTAACCAAAATCAAAAAGTATCTCATCCCCTAAAAACTCACATAAAATTATGGAAAATTTATGGAAACTTCCTAGCCCAGTGCCCTTCAAGGTGTCTGTTTGACATCACCAGTGTCTGCATGCAAAAGCCAAGCCAAATTTTGACAGAGATTTTCTCAGGAATTTTGACACATTCTGGATTTATAGTGGGTTTATGCAGGACTCTTGAATTATTTTTGGAGACAGACAAGAAAATAATAGCATAACAGAAGATGTTGGGAGAGGATTTAATGTTGACAAAAGTCTCCCTGTATTTTCTATGCCAATCAGACACATTCTCTCTTGTGTAGAATCTGTTGATGTAATAGTTCTGTCAGACCTTTAGAACCTGCTAACACTACTCATAGGATTCATCATATCCAAATCTAGCCTTTTCTGTTAAAAGAATATTTCACTCAAACAAAAAGTTTTCTGATGGCACTGTTAAGTTTAATGGGAACTTCAAGTCAAGTGCTGAAGAAGAGAGCTAAAATAGGATTTTTCCGTTAAATATGATACTCAATTTTTGTTGAAGCTTTAGTGCTTCAGACAGTAATACAAGTTACCCTGCAAATTGCCTTTAATATTTCATGCACCCCAATAAAAAAAGCTAACATTTAGCTTTTGATATTAATAAAGGTGATGATAATCTTGCCAGAAATTTTGGAGAAGATGAAAATAATATCTCTAGCAAAATGATTTTTATCAGTGAATGTAAACTGAAATAGAATATTGGCAAATATTCAATTCTCAACTGCTTGAATTAGTTTTACTGAGAGACACCTTTTGCCTAATGCCAATGAAAATAAGATTATAGAAATCACAGGGTTCAGGATAGATGTCTACTCAGTCAGACTAGATTCCCTACTGTATTGTCAAAGTTGAGGGTGGTATTATGCTGTAATTCGATTAGTTAACTAAAATACTATTAAAAAAAACAACAATGAAAGGAAAAAGATTCAGTATTGCTCATGGTAATGGGGAAAACAAAGTTTTAAGCAGCAGTTTGTAATAAATGATTAATTCAGTGGCCTATATTTTGACTAAATCTGAGGGTAATAGATTCAGAAATGTGCTCGACATGAACCTTACTTTAGATGAAAACTAGAAACATTTTGTTCAAAGTAGCTTTTTGGTTTGGTTTAGTCACACCAATTGCCACAGAGACAGTTTTCCTAAAGATGAAATTTAACTTTGAACATTTAACTTATTAAAACCTATATTTAGTTTATTAAGAAGTATTGCACCTAAAAGCAAAATTCTAATTACATACATATTAACAAGGAACTTTCTAAGTGATCTTAAGGTACAAAGAATTATTGTGTTGTAAGACACAACTTACATAATGAATGGACAATTTGCACAGAGTTGAAACATAAGTTATAATTTTAACAATGACGCATGGGCTAAATGATGGGTATCATCTTTAGAAGCATAATTTTGATGGCAATATCACGTTGCATTTTATTTGAAGAGGAAATACACATCTAGCATGTGTTAGGAATCATTTGATACAGACACTGAGGGAAACCTGAAAATAATTTCAATAAGTATGAAATCAATATGAAATCAATATGAAATCAATATGAATTCAACATGAAAATGATTTTCATATCTGCTCATGATTGTGAAAAAATTTGAGGAGAAGGAACAGTTAGCACAGCCATTGCTGCAGTCTGAAATAATTAGAGTAGTAAGTGGGGGGAAAGTGAAATGAGAAGTGTACCAAGCTAAAGTATCAGACTTATTACTGGAACAAATCTGAAGCATTTCTTTTTCCTGCTTCTGCAGCATGTGTGACTGTAGGAAATGCAGCTATAGCAGTACAATCACTCAAAAAATTCAGGCAAGCTGGTTGGACAACCATCACAGCAACCCATTTCAGATTGCAAACAGTGTCTAAGCTGCCCTGCTCTGTGTCTCACAGCAGGAGAAATTTGGTTTCTCCAGACTCCCAACTGGATGTATCAACCCTCAGATAAATCTTTTATACATTATTTGTGCACATAATAATGAGTTATCCCCTGCAATGAAGCACTGCTGTCTTGATGAACACACTTCTAAATTTTATAGAAATTGTGTCTTGAAATATAAAGCTCATGTCAACCTGATACTCAAATTCTAAAGTTATTCACTAGGAAGTGTGTTCTGAAGAAAAGCATAACACAAAAGGAGACAATAGCAATCAGAAGAAGCAGATGCCTAAAAGAAAATTCAGATATACCTGGCATTTTGTAATAGTAAACAGATTCAAATTCTTTCTAATAAAGAGAGTTGAATTCCTGCGGTGCACATTCTGGCTTTTTCAGGATCCAGAAGCATGAGAAACAGTTACAATTTCTAAAGATTTTCGTAAATGTTTGATTTAATTTATAAAGTGGATTTTTTGCCTTGCGAAAGCTTGTGGAAAAATTCCCTTTGGCTACAAAGGAACTGAGTTTCCAGTAACCAGGGTTGTTTCAACACCTGACCTGGTACAGGTCTGTACCAACATTAAGGGAGGGCACAGGGAATTTTTAGTACTGTTACCAAAAGCTTTGCCAGTGATGTATTCATATAGATCCATTTTTTAAACAGTAATTATTGTGGAAATCATAGGAGGGAGAAGAAAAATATATTTTTGCTTCTGATGTATTTAAAGTAAGATAAATCGATGAAGATCTATGCTTATAGTCTTAAAATCCTTCTTTTTACTAGCAGTGATGTAGCCAAAACAGAAGTGCAGGACTAGAACAACTGTGGAGAAATTATGAAATATTTATATACCCTTTGTGCTGTGGCTTTGTTTTTATAAAAATTTCCTGATTTTTTTGCTTTGTTATCAGTCTTCTGTATTTTAATTTTAAATTAAATTGTCCAAAATGTTAATTTGTTAAATAATTTATTAAATGCTAATTTATTAAAAAACCATTCAAAACAGAAAGGAAAGCTGCTTATTTCCCCACCCAATGGAGGTCTCTCACCCAAACTCAGATGAATAGCTCTGAATTTCAAAGTTTTGTATAAAAGAACATCCTCCATTTTCTACTTCCTCTTAAACGCTGTAGCTTCCTCTGATCAAGGTACTGTATTTTTACTTAGGAAGGAGGTTTTTTTATAAAACACAACTTTATGAGGCAAGACTGGACAGAAAGAGAACTAGAAAATACTTAAGGGAAAATATTCAGCCCACAGTCAGCTAACCACAAAAGATGATGAGATTTAGCACATTTTATTAACATCAATGGGCAGACTTAATCTAAGAGAAATAATAATAAATGGCTTGAAAATTAAAGCAGGAATTATAATTTGTTCTTCTGTATTACAAAAGAACATTATACAATGTGCATTTAAATTTTCTTGAACATAGGTATTTTTATCAAGTTTGGCACTAGCAGGGTAAAGTGAATCATTAAAACATTCATCTTGAAAAAATGGTGTAGTTTCTTTCTGGAATATTGATTATGTTTTGCCCACCTTCTTTTGGCATCTTGACATTTAGGTAAGGTCTTATGCACACTTTGTTGTCTTGTTGTGAGTATCCCACACCCCTGCATGATTTTCACATAAGGATAAAGAAGTCAATTTTCAGAAAAAGAGTAAAAAAAATATTAAATATATTTTAACTAAGCCAATTTCAGTTAGTTAAATAGTTTAGTCTAATTTCTGGAGTCAAGACATGAGTTGTTTTCAGGCATTCAGAGGTTTAAATATGGGTAGAAGGTGGTATAGGGCAATGGACAGCAGTCAATAATGAGTTATGAAATGTTAAGTGGTTGAGGGTGTTCTCTCTTTAAAAAGATGTTCAATTAATTTCTGCAATGTATTCTTCACCTCTAGTTGTTCTAGGTTCATTAGAAACTCATCTTTTAATGTGCGCTGGCACATTTTGGATATTCTGTTTTTCTACATCATTTAGCTTGTGTTGTTTTGAAAGGTAGGTACACAACTATTCTTATAGATAGACTTCAAATGAACAGAAACAATTAGTTTCCAATTTCTTATAAAACTTGTATTATTCTCCAAGGTTTTTTTCTTTTTGTTATTTTATATTGTTTTAATATTTACACATTAAAAACATTAATATCATGAATTTCCTGTTTTATGGTATTTTTGAAGTTGGTCACTTGCAAGGTCACAGGAACTTCTGAGTCTTATAAAAGTTGATATAAAATATGGATATGAAAATGTAATTAAAGTCAAGGTAGGACATTCAGTCCTGATAATTTCCAGTTCTCTTATTTGGTGGAAACAGACAGAAGCATTTTATTTCAATTGACTTTGGAGGCCTATCACATGTTTACCTTTATGCACAAGCTAAACATAGCAGTGGATTGAGAATAAATGCTCAGCATCCTGTAAGAACTTAGTGGCTCATTAAGCACACAGTTTAGAGTGTTCTTCACTTTTTGATAGTGCATCATAAAAAAAAAACTGAAAAAAACCCATTTCGGAATAATAATCTACCCTGTCAATTGTTATGAAGAAGTATTTGGGTTAAAGTTCACTAATGCTTGGAAATTCCCCTCTTGATGAAAGAAAGCAAGCAAATTATTCAACATCCTTGATCAGAGGTTTTTGCAGTATTTAGGCATAGTTAAATAAACCTAATTTAATTGTTACAAAAAAATCAAAGTAATAATCTATAAATATTTTTCTACAAAAACATTTTTACTTAAGCATAAAACACACTATTGTCTTTTCCTCTCCTTGTCTAATTCTGTTATAGTCAGTTTAATTTATGCAGGAATATTATAAAGCAGATTTCTGTAGCTATGCTAACAAAGATAAATGAAAGTAAGAACTTCAATAAAACTTTGCAAACAATTCCATTATAGCTTGTCAAATGCACAAAAAACCTCAGGTGTAAATTTTTTCATTTATATGTCAGTTTTGTTGACATCACTGACTAAAATATGGACCCTTACATTCAATCTCTGCACAAAAGAATAAAATGACAATTCAAGCATGAAGCTTTTTACTGTGGTTTTAGCTCTAACATTTTTTACTACCATACAAGATTTCACAGCAAAAATGAGAATTTCTTGAAAAACCCAAAAGCAAACTTTCATGTTTTATCAATATTTGAATATTGATAACATATTCTAACCAAGAAGAAAGCTTGCATAGTTTAGTTTCTCCTTTTTACATGATCTTCATGCAAATTGCAACAGGAAAAAAAAATTACAAATTATTTTATTTATATACAAAGTTTTATAGATTTTTTTCTACATTCAATTTTTATTGTGTTTATGAGTTAACAACTGTTTAAAATCGTGGCTTTTCTGTTTGTGGGAACTGAGTTCTTAATTTTCATATACTTTATGACCAGTGTGCTGAAGTTCACGTATGCATAGGGTATTCTTATTTAAAAAGTCACTATTCTACACAGGAAGTGGAAGTGATTCACATAATGGTTAGAAAGAAACTTGCACTCTTGTGTCAGAGACAGCCTGGCAAAACTTTTGCATTCTCTTTGCCCCTGGAAAAGAAAGACCACCTCTTTCCCTCTTGTCTTTCTACTGGGAAATCTGCTTATCTTCAGAGAGATAATCAATTAATTGATGAGGCAAAAGTATGTACTTAAGGAAGTTTTTAAGACTGTCAGTGCAAGTTACTAATCTCTCATTTAAACTGCTTTTATATACACCTTTGTAGATTTTATAAAGGAATATAAAGCTAACAAAAAAATCAAGGCCATTGCTGTAAGTTCTAAGCAGTGTCAATTATTAATGCAAAAAATTAGATATTGTAATTAGAAAATGAAGCTCAGATGTGGCAGTGAATTAAATCGCAGGCCATCCAGTTAATACATTTGGCAATCAAATCATTATAATAAGACAGGATGCATTCAATTCTTCTGAGTCTCACTAAAGGAAGTGAATTAGTTTGTTCAGTTTCCCCAGTAGAAGTAATCTTTAATATTTGCCTTAATATAAAACTCCAGATTCATTAAGACTCAGTTTTCAGGTCAAATAGAGTATTTTATTTTTCCTGAAATTCCACTGTGTACAGAACACGTCCTTTCTCTCCCCCATTTCCTTTTATTCCCATTCAGTCTTTGTTCTGCAATGCTGCATCCATAAGAGGCAACTGATCATACATGTTTTCTTACAGGGGTAATCTTGTTTGTTCTGACAGTTCACATAAACATTATCAGGGGGATTTTCATTTCACCAAATTAGATTTAGATTCCCAGTGCCTGGAAAATATTCTCAGGTTTGGAGATTATTTCTTATGGGAAGGAAAGCTGAATAAATACAAATATGTATATATGTATTAAAGAAAATGCCAGATATAGTATATAAAACTGTGAGAAAACCAAAAATGAGGACTAAAATCTTTATAGTTCGTGGCATATGCTACAAGAATCTGTGTTGTAGTTCAGGAAACAAGGTGACACGAAACCGAAAAAACTTTTGCTTCCTTTGATGATTAAGGGGGTGTGATATTTACTAAGGAACATTCCTGTTCCTGCCTTAGACAGGAAGAGAACAGGCACCAGTGGGTAAACTAAGCAATTACAGTAAAAAAAAAAAGTTGTCAATGACTCTTGTTTGGCTAACTCTGTTCAGAATGAATATAGAAGAGATTTTTGGGATTTAAAATATTTCTACGGAATACAATAAATCCAAAAGGCTTAGTCTAACAAGACTAAAATAAGCTTCATTTGTTGTTTTTTTTTTTTTTTTTTTGTTGTAGCATATTCATATTTTCACTAATTTAAGCCTTGTTGGTGTGAAATTGACTGGAACCCAAGAGAATACCAGTCAGGGAATGGGGATGCTGAGTTAGCTGCAGTGGAAACATTTTGCCCTTACAGGAAATAAATCTAAAATGGGTGCTTAAAATATATGGGCATTCTTTCTATTTTAAACTTTATATGATTATATTTTATAGGCTGTTGGTCACAGCCAATCCACGTCTTATGGTGTTTAGTTAATTATTTTGAGAAAAATCTACATAATTTTCTAGCTGTAATTGGTGTTTCTTTTATTTTCTTTTTCTATTTCTTTTATAAACTGTTCACTTTATTAGCAGTACAATTTTCATTTCAATAAACATGATAATATCTACATTTCTTTCTTGCAGTAGAATTCCCCTAAATTTAAGACAATGCTTATTCTAAATTACAATATAAGATAATCACAAACATTCCATGGCAGAATGTGTTTATAATTTACTAAAAATAGTTGTTTCTCTTTAATTTTCTGCAGTTGTCATTATGATGGGAAAATAGTACTCTTCTAGTATGATAGAATCCTACCTACTGCATTGCACTTCCTGTCTCCTGTATTTATGGAAGGAACCTATATGAATGGTGCTTTCACATCTCATTATCCAATCCACATAGTCTGTTCTATTAGCAACTGGGCTTCTAGAGAGTGTCAGTGCTGTCTTTTTTGCAGATATGCTACTCTTTCTTCATGACATGACCAACTGTAAGCTCACCAAGAATTACAAACCCAACAGCAGGAGGCTGCACCACTGTGCTGCCCAGTCTGTTAGAAATCAAAGCTGAGAGAAGGGCTTTATGACATTAATATTTACAATGTGCTAACGTGGTCACAGGGCTCCCAGTAGGGTCTGTGCATGGTCAGCAAGTTTTCCTCTGTCTGCACAGTGCCCATATAGAGCAATGAGTTTGCAATTCTCTCCATTTGACCTCTCACGAAGGCAACCAGACACAACATTCTAAACAGAATTAGATCATATGTTCAGAGGATCACATGTTGTCAAAATAGGAAGACTTAAAGTACAGGCAGCTTTAAAAATCTGCTTTCTGAAAACTCTTTAAGGTATCAGACAGAGCAACTATTGGTTCTGAAAATATTAAGAATATTAAGAATAAGACAAAGAGGTCCTACTGTCTCTTTAAAGAAAATGCTACAGAATTTTAGCTGCAAATATTTTTAACCTCATGATTTGAATTAGAAATACAAATAATAAATAAATCTGTACTTACTACCAGACACAGCTATAAATAAATGTTGCCAAATACTCATGAATATTTGTGATTATAAAACGATTCGATTAATTTCTTTTTTCTTCACAGAAAACACGTCTAAATAGAAATAAATTCAAAGAATGTGTGATCTGCTTGTGGATAAGCCTTGAGCAGAAGGAGAGGTTAACATTTTTAGCTAAATTATGCATTGCAAATGGCTCGCTCAGTTTTTTATCATTTGCATAAATGGCCCTGGTTCAAAATCTCACTGATTGATTGCAATGGAAACAATTTTACTGGCTTAATTTTTTTTTTTTTTTTTTAATCACTATAGGGCTCAAAACTATAAGATAGGGAGAAAACCAGAACAACATCCCCATTTAAAGACCACTTTCTAATCTTAATTAACATGGCAACCAAACTGTTTTTGTAAATTAAGTTTTATAATTGACCATCTGGAATAGAGAAGTTGGAATTTTACTGCAGTTTAAAGTTTCAGACAGAAATCCCAACTACTAAGACCACTATTTCAACTCCATTAAGTGATGCTTTTTAAAGAGAAGAATTTCTCTGAGTAGAAGTCTTTGGATAACTTCGTATTTCGGAAACCTTAAAGCAGAAAAAACACATGCTATCAGCTTAGTTGCTTTGCTTCTGTTTAGGAACATAGTAATGAGTTGCCCAGAGATTTGCAGTGGTGGGTTCTGAGTTATGGAAGGAGGAAAGCAAGGATCAATTTTTGTTATTTTCCTGGATTATATATGACTTGCATTTTTCAGCAAAATTACTGAATTACTGCTATTTTGAAACTATTTATAGTATACCTACTAGTCTGATGAAAAGCAACAATCCTTGATTTGCAAAGAAATCAAACCAAAAAGTGCTAGATAATACAATGTTTTTTTTAAAAATAGTCACTCAACCCCTCAAATTTGTATTACTTCTCCTTTTGTCGAAAAACTCAAGAAATTTTATGGCTTGACCTAAGAAATACATTAAGAGCTTCATTTTTATTTGTTTAGCTGACTAAATCATGTGTGGAAAAAAAAATCAGATTCTGAGTTTTTATCTAGTTAAGAGTCATGAATGGGCTTTTTCTATTAATTATTCTTTTAAACTGTTACTTTCACAGGGCTGTTGTGAATTGTAGAGCTGAACAGTGAGTATAGATGGGTCCTGAAGACACTTGCTTTTATTTTTTACTTCTCTGCAACATCCTTACACCATTTTATAGTAATCATCTGATCAGAATGGATAATTTTGCTATCAGTACAGTCACAGTTAATGAAAATATAAGAAGATTTACAAGGCTCATCAAGATTCAATAAGAAGCCTAGACTGAGGGGTTTGAAAAAATAGGATTAGCATGCTAATCCTATGAAAAAAATTTTAATTCTGGAGTAGTTGCCATTTCTGATACACCTTCTCTGCAGAAACATGGCTTGAAATTTGGGATTTGCAACTTGAAAAATGCAATTTTTTTTTTATTATTTTTACTTTAACTGAATTGACTAGTTTTCCAGTTTTTCACGTCTTGCTCTGATTTAATTGGTAGACTCCACATATATGAATGCCGTTCATAAATATTCAAAAACCAAAATCTCTTTGGTGTAGTTTTAAATGGCAAAAGATTTTCAGTTTTGGCTGAGAAATGTGAACTGCAAGGAACTTCACATTTGTATATAGGAGCAAAGTTGAACCATTAGCATATGTCTTGATTCCAAATTTGGCCCAAAGTCAAGCAAAGCAACTAAAGTTCTGTGAGCAAAACTGAATCCTTGATGCAATTTTTCTATTAAAAAATAGGCCATGTACAATACTAGAAAAATCATGGCCAGGTATCCCCAAGAAATTTCTGCAGTAAAATTGTACCACCCTATTTTAACCTAAAGTGTGATCTAGATAGAATTTAAAATTAACTGTAGGTTTGAGTCAGAGTATCAACTACACTAGAAAAACATTTGTTGAAAGTGAGATTGATTTTTTTCGTCTCTTTTTATCCACATTTTTTAAGTGAGGAAAGGATATTTCTAAAGGTTAGAGGAACAGTCAAGGTTTAAGAGCCTTGCACTGCGCTTTTGTCCAGAGGATTTTTAGGTAAACTTGAGCAAATACCTTACACTTCTCACCTGTCATTGATCTAAATTCATAGAAACCAGTGGGTTTCTTAATATGAAAAGTATTTTGGGAAGATTATTAAAAAAGTTGACTACTATAGTTAATATAACAGGATTTGGTGTCTTTGAACTACTGGAGACAGTTATAATCAGAAAAACAGAGAGTGTTTAAACTTTAGCTAAATGCATTAAAAATGACATTATGATCACTCACTTAATGTTACCATAACTTAGGTGTTAAGTCGATTATATTGATTGCAGCTGTGACAGTGTAAGGATACAAATTAGGTAAAGCTTGTAGGAAGATACAGTATTTTTTTTAAAATCAATTGGAATAGCTGGAAAAAAGAGGGAGGCTTTTGGATCCATAAGCTTGTCTGCCATGGGAAAAAAGCTTCAAAAGCAAAGAACAAGTTTTAGAATAAATGCTTTGCATGTTACAAGATATGTTAATCAGACTGGGAGAAAGAAAATAGTTGATAGCAAAATTCTGTTAAAGAAGAAAGATGAGATGAATAACCATGATCCATGAAATCATTATTTCTAGAGCTTATGATTCTGGAAATCTGATGATGTTGTTTTACTTTCCAGCCCAATCTTTTAAAGCTTGTCTGATTTTTTTTTTTTTTTTAAATTTTGGGTTTTTTGAGAACAAATACTGAGAAGTGAAGGTAACTGAGGATTTTCTTTTTTGAGAAATTGAGGTGAAAACCTAATCACCACTAAGAGAATTTCAGCGCATTTGTTATGTGATCTTATTCTGGAGTGTGGTGATTTTTTTAATTCTGTGCCAGTATTTACATGTTTATAAGTAATGACACATTTGCATAGGCTACTCAGCTATGGTCAGCTCTGATTTGGTGCCTAATCTTGGAAATTTGATTCTGAGGACAAATATAGTTCTGAAGTCAAGAGGACAGTTGAAAACCAGTTTCTGGGAAGTTTTCTTCAGGTAGAATCCTTATTTTATACGAGTCTTAATATATTGTAAAAGTCTTAGATGGTTCTAGTATCCAAAATAAGTAAATAACTTAGAAAAAGTGTAAGCAAGTCCAACATTTCTTTTCTCTGTATTCCAACGTCACTCTCTACAAAGTATTTGGACTCTTCTCCATAAAAGACTGCTTGCTGGGAAAAAACTCTCCTCTAGATTGTTGAGATGAGAATCAGAACTATGCTCCCCCAGAGCATGCACAGGTGCTTTCTGAAGGTCCTCTTAATAGTGTAGTATATTAACAAGACAATTTCACAGAAATATTACATGTGCAATACACATCAATGACAGAATTTTCCAGTATATTGTGGGATAACTCTTCATAATAAAGTCAGTAGGAAAAAAACTCTGACAGTCAATTCAATCAATGTTTCACTAAATTCAGTGGAAGGCTGCAGGCAGATTTATTCTAGCATTCCCTAACCTATAGTTAGTGCAAACTGTATTCACTGCTACCAAGCAAAAGCATTTCAATCAGGTTTTCTCCTGAACTCCTAGCTCAATTTAGCTTAGGTCTTTCCACAGCCAGGGCAGTTTCACATTCTCTGAAATTATTGAAATCCAAAATTAATTTTATCTTATTGCACAAAACCACGAACAATCTCCCACTTTCTATACTACAATTTGTGTTACAAGTAAGAACAAAAGTTACAAAAGGCATTTCAGGAAAACTTACCTAAAGAATTACTGCACCCAGATGCCATTAATTTGAAATGAAAACAACATTGCCATTTGAACAAAAGCTGTTGCAGCAAGATTTGGGGCTATGCTTCCTGATAAGAATCGTGAAAAGCACTGGAAAAAGAAGTCCATTAGTTTTGTTTTTCCTTCCAACCCCCCCAACTCCTCTCCTCCAGTTTTGTATTCCTCTCTTTAAGTGCATTTATTTATGGAAAACCTGATTCCCTTCTATTCTCAGCATAATTGGACATATATGTAAGACATCTTAGACTTAAAGCTTACTATTTAAATCCTACTCTTGCTAAACAATCAGAAGTACATATTTTAAAACAGGATATGTTTTTTTCTCAGAAGAATAGCATTTAAAGTGTGATGCTTGTCAGGTGTGTACTTCATGCTGTTTCATACTTAGTTTTAGAAGAAATTTTTGGAGAAGATATTTTACACTGATTTCAAAGTCAAAACTGCTGAAAGCTCAGCAGTCATTTTCATGAGATAGCAATGAAAATATTAAACTTTAATCAGTTAGTTATATAAGATTAATTTACAGATGGAAATCACAGACTAAAATATATATAAAATTTGCAATATATCACTGAATTTGTTGCTCTGTTCTGGGCAAGATTAAGAGCACCTGGACAACTAAAGAGTATTTGGACTACTCAAAGATTCTTGCATAAAGGCATTTCTACAAAAATAAAAGGGAAAAAAAACCAATCATACAAAAAAGGAAAAACCAAAACCCAAACCAACCAACAAACTCCTGTTGAAAAGAATTTAGGAGTACTGATTCTAAGCAGTTTTCATAGCTGTATCTTTCCTGTCTTTGTCATTGAAGTCTTCATGGTTGCAAACTACTTCAAAATTTTGTATTCTTCATGTAATTTTTGAACAGGAGAGATACTCAGGTGTCCAAATTATGAACAGCTGTGTCATTTCAGATCCTCTAAAGCATATAAGATTTCCTTATGAAGATAACAGATATGACACTACAGAAAATGCATGTTCTTATAAGAGAGCTACTGGAAGTTAAGCAGGACATGTGGGCTCTAGACATTAATATTTAAGCAACTAAATCCTACCATAGATTTTCAATTACTAGGAAAAAAAAATTCCTTACTAAAATTTGAAGTTGATTGCCTTATTGTTAATGTTTTCAAAACATCCCCTCTCTTATTCTCCTTTTGACTTCCTTCACTATGATGAATTCTGAAAATGCAGCAGCCCAAAAAATTCCTGCTGAGACCTACCCACATTAAGTGGAATTATCAACTCCCCAAATATATATTATCTCATTTTTGATATAGTCTTATCTTTTCATGTCAACCTTTTTCAAAATCCACATTTTTGCCTGAATTCATAGCAATTTTAATTTTCCATAGCCCAAGTATTTCCTCAAGTGCAAAATATTCCCTATTTGTAAGAGAGTATTTCAGCTGTATGGAGGTCAAGGAGTGAGATGGGAAGGTTGAGTGCCTACGGGTAGGAACCTGGGGGAAGGCTAACAAGGCAGCTATCCTGGTGGGAGTCAGATATAGAACATCCAACCAGGATGAAGAGGCAGGTGAAGTGTTCTGTGGCTATACTTCCGTGGCTGGCTGTTGTTTTATGATGGCTTGTTCTTGTCAGAGACTTTAACTTGCTGTACGTCTGCTGGAAACCCAACACAGTGGAGAGGAGGCAATGCAGGAGGCTCCTCGAGGGTTCAGAAGGTAACTTTCTGACACAGTTGTCAAGTGAGCCTACCAGGGGTGGTATCCCATTGGACCTGCTGCTTGTGAATTTGCAAGGGCAGATGGGAGATGTGGTGGTCGGAGACTGTGTTGGACATAATAACCACAAAATGATGGTGTTTTCAATAGTGAAGTAAGGAAGGGAGTAAACAAAACTTTATGTCAAGAAACTATTGAATGTGGCATTTAGTGCTGTGGTCTAGTTAACATGCTGGTGTACATTCAAAGGTTAGACTCAGAGACTTTGTAGGTTTGTTCGGATGTTAGTGATTCCACGATTCTATTCAGCCCATGATACACTCCAAAAGAACACACTACCCTTACTAGTCAGGTATAACAAGTATGGTTTATTACATATCTGGTCCATTTCCTAGATTGTAAGATCCAAAACCCAGAGGCATTATAACCCCATATTCCAGAAATACACATTCTTTTAATATTCTCTCCATTTTGTTTAGCAAGGGACTAAGTCACACAGGATTTCATCTTCACTATTTTTTGTTATTTTGCTTCTGAGAATGTTATATGAGACTATACAAAAGACTTTTTGAAAAAAGTATGTAATACACATACAACCTTCTTACAAGAACCATAATCTCACCAGTAAAAGGAAATTAGGCTTGATACAAATATCTTGATTGTCCTAATGCCAGGGTTTGTGTATGTTTCAAAAACTCCTAGGTACTCGAAGCTCATTATTTAATCCTTTGTTTAAAATGTTTTTCTTCTCTCTCACTCTCCCTGGAATGGGCTGATTAGTAAATATTTCTGCATTCTCTTTTTTTTTCCATCTGAAAATCTTTAGACTAAACATACCTATGTGATCTGGATCACCTGAAACCAGAAACAAACCCACTTGTTTCAGAGCTCTGAGTACATCTTCCTCCTCTCTATCCTGCTAATCTGGTTGATGGGCCCCAGAGGGGGGCAACTCCTTGCTTTGCAGTCACCAGCAGCACTCTATAAGCATGTCCTTTCTCACAGAGGAGTTTCTCTAGCTTGCCATTGCTGTTGCTAGTAACAGGCAGTAAGCTTTTATGAGTTTGAAAGGCCTCTAGATTGAGATATCAGACCAGTTTTGTCTTAATAGCTCTTGACCTGTAGCTTTGTTTTACTTCTTTCATGATAGTAATTTGTCTAATTAGCCAAATGTGTCTGTCTAACTTGTTTTACTTTTGTTAACACGTGTCTGTGTGTGATATTTCCCTTGCCCATTAACAAGATTCTGAGAGTAACACTCTTGAGGTGAGTTCTCACACTTGGGTCCCAACTAAAGCTGTTCTTACTTTCCTTATTGTTTTTGGATCTGATCTTGACTTGGTATATGAGAAACCTGTCATGGCTGTAAGTTTGCTTGGTAGAGGCTTATTTCCTGGCTGCTCTGAAAGTCCTCTAGCCAGCCATGCCCAGGGTTGCTGGGCAATGCCCTGTTCTGTAGACCCTGTGACAGCCCCCACACTACAACTTGCAGTGCTTGATGGAAGTAAATCATCCATGAGGGCTTGGAGTAGAAGCTAGAGTAACAGCAATCACTTTAGTGCACCTCTACGTATAGGTTTGTGTCTAAATAAATGAGAAAAAGGGATGTGACAAGGGAATACTGGTGGTTTTGTTTTGATTAGGTTCTTTTTTGTTTGTTTTTTTAAAGACAGGAGGTGTTGATAAAATTTTAGAGGAAGTTCTGCAAGCGGGTTAAGGGAGATAATTGACTTAGTCAGGTAGATGAAGAAAAATCTGGATGAAAGTTTTCTATTTACTCAATTAAAATTGAGTGACCTCACCAAAAATTGTGTTGTGTGACACTCCTTTTCCCATTTGGAGCATTTTATACAAATCAGTATTTGCAATACTCTAGTAGAAGAAGTAAGTGCTTCTTACTTATAAGCAATTCATATTCTGCAATTCTTCTTTGTTTAAATTTAGGAAGCTAGGCCAGAGACTGGGCTAGTAATGAAAGTTTGTTAAAATGGATTCATTTGTCCTAGAAAACACAGATTTTAATAATTTCCTCCAATTTATATTTTATAAATCTGTACCAGAATATCGGTCACAATAGCCTTGATTGGCCTTAATACATATGGACTTTAGCAGATAGAGGCAGAGAACACATTCTAATATATACAAGTTTTCTAAAAGGTATCATTGTCTATAAACATAGAAAGGAACAATTCCAAGGGTGGGCAGGGAAAAGTCACTAGACCCTGAACAATCTTACTTTCTATAGGCTTGTGTTAGGTCTAAAGCAACAGATACCAGGAAAAAAAAATCATGGCTGGCTTTGCACCACTTTTCTTCTGTAAGTCTAATCAGTATCATGATTGCAATCTTAATGGGATTTTGACTTTTAACAGTTTTCTTTAGAATGAGTGCCTGGCATTTTGTTAATATCACATTTCTTATATTCATAATTGAATTGTCCATTATTTATAACTCTCTTGAATCCATTATTCATTAAATGCAAAATGTTAAAATAATGGAAATCTCTTTCAAGAAAAGAAAATAAGCCAACTCCTTAAAAAAAGAAGTGACTTCTCTACAGTACTTAAATTATGCCCAAGAATACTTGTTAGATGGGTTGATAATTCAAGTTAATTTGTTCTCAAAACTTTGAATTTAATTGTACTGTTATTACTATATATCCTCTTTTGGAAGACATGATTTGCATATGTTTACCATCTAAAACCCCACAATATGCTGCAGTCTGAGTCATAAAACTTTTGTTAAGATACAAGTTTCATCTACAATTGTTGTTAAAAGTATATACTTCTTTGGTTTACCTCTCCCCTGGACATTCATCTTTTCTTGTTACAATTTTAAAGAACTTTTAAAGCTGACAAAATATTTATTTGAAAATCTTTTTTTTTTTTTGATCTTATTAAAGATTTCATTACTGTGACATATCTTGCCTTTATTTAATATATATTTGTTTTTTTAAAAAAAATTGGATTTTATTAATTTAAACTTCAGCCAGCTCTAGAAACTAATGTCAGGATAGAAAAATGATATAGTCTTTCCAAAATCCATAATATAAGCAGCAATGTGTAACTAAAAAGACAAGACTAGGAAGTTCTTTTCTATTGTTATGTGCTAAAGGGATGATATGCATAAGGATGTTGTCCACACACAAAATGCGAGGCCAGGCTGTGTCTTCTGAGCTTCCAAGCAGTTGGAGAGCTAAGTCCTTGAAGCCATCTTGGAGAATTTTCCATTTAAATTGTTGGCTTCTGTATGTGTTCTGCATATTTTGTGGAGAAACCTAAAAATCTCCTTTAGGGCTGCAGACACTATCAAGTGTTAAGACATCTAAAACAGAGACACTCTAATGCCTGAGTCCCTTGTTACATTTAGTAGCTACACTTAATCTTATGAGTCATAACTGACTAATTATAACCCTTGAATTTGAAGTATAGTTTGTCATCACCACAGTTCATCATGTCTAATTGTTGTGGTAAAGACTTCTCATATACCAACTTGGTCTTTCCCAAGGGAAATCTGTAGTTAGAAATACTGGAAGACCCTTTTAAAGACACTTGTGATGGTGTAACATGGTTATAATTTCTTTGTGCTGTCCCTAAACAAAATAAAACAGTCTCTGCCTCTTTGCCTCTTTTGAGCAACAACATGCTACTCACTACTATTTTGGTAAATCCACACTGAATCTGAAGAACCTACTAAAATAAGTGTTGCTGTCTTTGGTGCATTGGTGAAAATGTTTCTTTATTTGACTACTCCTTGAAAAGTGAGATACAGAGTAGCTGCAAAAATGCCCATTGATTCTTTGCATATTTGCTTCTTGTTTTATTAAGTACAATATGTTTAAGGCGATTTCCAAAGAGGACATTTGGAACAAAAACATCTGTATGCTATAAACAAAAGAATAACAACAAAATTGATAGCAATGAATACACCATATCAGTACAATTTGTTCCTTGGGAAACCAGAACATGCTTTTTCTTTCCAGGTACATACAGAAATTCTCAGTCCAAAACTAGTCCAAGTCCTAAAGTTAAAACAGATAAAATGGAAAACTGTTGAATATTTACCTAGAGATAAGAGCAGTCTCTGTTCACCTCTGTAAAAGGGAAAGTTGAATTAATAGTTGTGTTTCCAGTATAAATTGTTACCTATGTAACTACTGGTTAGAAACTTGGGATTATTCAGTGACCTGAAAACAACTGTGGGTATGACTTCATAGCCTAGCACCACAAATCTTGGGAAAGAAATAAGTTTCTATCAAAATTTCAGAATTTTATATAATTAAGGTTACAGCCATCATCTGAGGATTGAGAGAATTCTATGAAATTTACTAACTTATTGATCAGAGTTCCTCCTGGACTTTCCCCTTCAAATAACTGGCTGTAACTTGATTTTTTTTCTTTGTTTTATTGTATATAGGTCCAGAAATTCTGTAACACTTCAACACCGTTCTTTGCACTCTTTCCATACGCTTGTCACTGGGCAACTATGCCCTAAAAACCTGCAAAGGGTGATTCACCTCTTTAAAATTTCAGGCACATAGTAAAATCTTCACCTCCTGCATGGTGAGGGTGGTTATACTCACTGCAGGCAAAACTACTTAAAAGAAATTCACTGAGGATAAAACAATCCTGTCAGAAGCATATGCTGCAAAGATAGCTCAGCTTACATACAAGACATACACATTTTTCTCAGATACAGTAGTATTTCTATCAGTGTTAACAGAGAAAGATAGGTCTCCTACAAAGATCCAAATTTTTGTTTATTTTAATTTTCCCATAATTTAAGGAATAAAAAGAAAAAAAAAATCCCAAATACAACATCATCAAAGCAACAAAAATAATCTCTATCATATTGACTATGTATTCTGGATATTTATATGAATTTGTGTGATTAGTTTAGGACCTCTTTTTCCATCACTTTGATATTCCCTAGTACACACCATAATGGAGAGCTTTGAAAATTATTTTTTCTACTACAAGTTTTTAGAAAGTAAGAATATATATCTCAGGCCTCGGAAGTTCAGTTATGGAACTGTGCGAAAGGGCTGATACCAGAGACATAGATTTGTAGGTTTTAGTATGTTTCCAATGTAGATAAAAAACTTAATGCAGATTTTTCTTCTGACTTTACCTGTAAGTTAAATCGTGTTTTCTATTTGATTGGATCTTGAACTATTTAAGATTCAACTTAATTGATGAATATTTTTAAAATATTTTCAGTGAATTTTAAAAAACAAGCTTAAAAGTTTCACAAGAATGAGAACTTCCCAGAATGTTTTGAAAGTTTAATGATGTTTATAGATTTTTTTCACAAAACATGTCACTGTCAATGAGTACTATTATACAGCTACTCTTGTTTAAACCTAAACATGTGTCGATATACCTTGTACCTGTGATAATACTTTGTTTCTACATAAGTCATTTAAGTAAAAAACTGTAGGTCCAAAGAACCTAAATCTGTTAGGATGGATGAAATTACAGACTTGCGCATAATATAGTATTTTTTTTCCCATTAAAATATATTAAAAAATATTCTCTGGGTAATTTCAGAGGTAGAGCACAAAAATGGAACAAAATTATTTCAGATAACAATAATTGAATTTTATTATATTCCAAGAAAACTTAAAATACTTTTTTTTAAAATTAATATTAAAAACAGTCTAAAAGAAAGGTAGTGGGTATCATGTGCTTGAGCTTTAACACGTATGAGTAGTAAAAACTATTTTTTTTTTTCTCTTGGCTAATGTGAGTATCATCAAATCATTCAATTTCGTGATGTATAAATAACTAAACCATGAAAATTAACATTTGATGCCTGATTTATAACAAAGACACTAATAAACAATCTTCTTCTCCCTTATTCTCAATACACTTTTTGGAGACTCTGTGTAGCAGCTTCATTTTTGGTAGAACTCAGTACTTATCATTCCACTGCAGAGAGAGCACTTGAAAATCTGGCCTCTTAACTTAGCTCAGAAGTGAAAGCTGAATTGTTTTGAAAATCTGGCCCCTTATGGGCCAAATTCTTGAAGTCCTAGTCTGTTAATTACTTAAGAAAAAGCCCTAGTCATGCTGTAATCAAACTTTAAGTTTACCATGGAAGAACCAGGATTAGGAATCACTAAGATAAAAGTTTTTGTTTAATTATTTTCATTTAGTAGAATATATGTGAATTCCCTCAGGGTTACAATAAGCTCACAAGTTACCTATTTGGTATTTTAAAAACACATTTAATCTACCTTTCTTTAATTAATGGAATTAACAGTAAAAAACCATGTCTGATTTAAAAACCAGCCAGTATCAAAAGGGAGCAGAAGGCATAAACATACCTAGAGCTTTCATCAAAGCAGTATGTACTTTATTCTCATTATCTTTTTTAAGAGTAACATCACAGAGGATGAAGAACTTCATCCCATCTCAGTCCTCTGAGTCTCTGCTTGCCCCATTTGGTACACCTGCAGCTCGCACATATTCCACTTAGTACTTTTTTTAACACATCATCTGCCAAGGAAAGAAATCGAGGGCAGGAGTATCTTAGCAAGCAGCTGCTGGCAGAGAATGAAAGGTTTCATGCAGCGTGAATCAAGAATTATGGTGTGAGGCTGGCAGCTGATCCAAGGTTTGGAAGCAATAATCTGTTTTAAATCATGAATTCTGAGATTTGTTTGTATAACTTTGGTAGTGAACCCTAGTCACTTATAGTTAGGTCAGATATTACACAGATTTAGATGAAAAGGAAAAGCAGGGGGGTTGAGTGCAAAGCAAAAGGATGGTCACTGTTGTAAAGATAATTCAATTTAAAAAAAATTAGAGGTGAATGAAATCAGCAAGTAGAAAATTAGTCTTATGTGAGAAAACGTGTTGTGTTTGGTACTTAAATGCTGTGGCTATTAAACCATTATGGACAGAACTCAAACCCTCAAACTTGTTTCAGTTTACCATCTTCATACCATTAGATGCCCCAGAGAAAACAATAACATCTTGAGCTACTCTTTCTGTTTATATGTTCAATTTATTTGTATTGATCTGTACATTTGTCTATATTTCTTTAATAATGCATTATATCTCAGCTCAAATTCAGAACACTGTTGAATAAATGAATTCAAATTAAAGTAAACCGAAGTCTTAAGTAATAGAACAGGCCATTTGTATCTACTCTCAAAAAACAAATCCTTTTAAGATCCCCAAAGCAAAATTAGTGCCATCTAGTATGCACAGGGGGCAGACTGGGGGTAGAGACTAATTCAGAGTGAATTAATCTGCAGTTCATTAGCAAACACTAATGTTGCTTTTGGGAATGAGGAAATTAGCAGGATTATAATTATAAGCAACAAGTGTTTTCATAAACATATAATTGCTTGTCAAGGGTGTACAATATATTAGTAAGGCCATTAGATAGGATTGATGCATGCCATAAATCTTTTGTTCAGTTATGCAACAGATTGTGTTTATAAAATAACACCATTTCTGAAGAGCCATTACAGTGACCAAAGCAATTTCACAGGTGTCAGCAGGCCTGGTGAATTGTAATAAGACATTAATTAAAGTAAAATTTCTTTCTTTATCTTTGTAGATTAGGCACCCTACTTACAGCTATCAGCTGAATCCCCTAGTAATGAGAGTAAACCAGCATTAGGCACTGAAGGAAGAGGTTCAAAGAGAAGATCAGGGTGTCTGCTCTCTGTCAGGGTTTGCCTGTGTGCACAAAAATGCAAGCAGTGGTGTGAAAGAAGAGAGGCAGCCAGTTGCCAGTAAGTCTCTTTCTGTAGTGGTAGCAAAGTGATTGGCTGCCAGGGGAATCAGCTAAGATATTGTCTCCTATGGGGGCTTGTTAGGTTATACAGCAGACATCCTGCAAAAACATTGAATAACAAAGAAGCCTGGCAGGCAGAAATGATTGTGCTGCCTGTGGCTGCTCTAAGCAGTCTCTTCTAGCAGGGTCACTGGATGGGATACTATAAAGAGCATGAAAGGGATTTAGAAGAGCTACGTTGCCTAGAAACTGACTGAGCCTCTTTACAGGGGAGAAATTTCTACAGTCAAAACTCTTAAAAGACTTTTCTGCTTTTAGTGTCTTACAGACTTTATTTTGGATGCTAATACCAAAGAGTTTCGTGAATGCTACAGGAGATCAGTTGTTTGTAAAATTTTCTTGATACAAATTTCATGAATGTAAAATCCTTTGATTCTAGTAAGGCTTAAAAGAGAAACATTTCTACATGTACTTTACCCCTCTTCTAAATATGATTTGCACTTTCTGCCTCGTTTTTATCATTTGTCAGTTTAAAGGCCTGCATCAATGACTCAGACATTTGCAAGGTGACAGCAGTGACATGCAAATACAAAAATAAATTCATTTCTGCAGTTACATAGATCTAGATTAATGACTGCTGCGTTTCTTATAAATGTGCTCTTGACAAAATTCTCAGGCAACAGGAAATATGAAATATTATGTTTTTAAAAACAATAGAAACATACAAAACACATTGAAACTGCATATAAAATTTAAGTATTTGCATATTCCTTACTGCTTTTTTTAAACTAGAGAGGATGAGGACACAAAATAGCAAGAGTGAACTACCTTCTCAGGGTTTAGCTTTCTGTTATTGCACCAGTTCCTGAAACATTCTCAGGCAAAATTCTTCGTTTTACCTGACTAAATGATAAGTGGGAAAAGATCGGAGAAATTTGTTTCATTGAGCTGTAGTGGGAAGCAAAGACTTCTGAGAAATCATGAATTCTTTCTAAATGTAAATTATATAAATAGATAATATTAAAGAGAGATTAAGCCAATCCCAGTGAAAGAGCACTGTTTTGTCCAATATCTTCTGAAATCATGCACCTAAACCTATATATTTTGAGTAAAGGGAAATTTGAATATGGCAGCAGGAAAATGCGCACATATCTCAGCCAAAACATGAAGACTTCATATACAGTAAAATTCTTTCTAATTTCTTTTTCTTTCAAGGAATAGAATTTTCAAAGTCTGATAAAACATTTAGACCATGAAGGTACGTTGCATAGATGACAGAGACTTCTGTATTATAATAAAAATATATAGATTATAGTAGTATCTACCAAGATGCATGGTTAAATAACAACAGTTCATAAAACTCCACTACTGATATAGATCATTATGATAATGTTGGGTTCAAAATCCTCTGGATTCATTAATGATAAATGATAAAAATATCTTGAAGCAGGTCTTCTTTTGAAGGCATTTAATTTTATTTTGTTGTCATTTGTTACCAAATCACCTTAAGAGATCTTGTTATGTAAAAGAAGTTTTTTGTTTAGAGCTTTAATATATTTTACATATCAGCACTATTTTCCTCTGGATTAATCTTATTTGAACTAGATACTATATCAGATACTTTTGCAAGGACATTTATGTTCTTACAGACCCTTTCACAAGTATATGCATCTTGAGGTTGATTCCAGAAGTACTCCTAAACAATCAAAGTTTGTTTCCTTCAGCAACAAAATTTCTGTAATAGCTCTCTATATTTTGATTTTGAACACTAGGCTTTCTCTCTTTTGAGCTCAACAAAATAGATTAATTTGCTGGCACAGCTGGCTTATGTATGGCTGAGAGAAAAATACATCTGATGCCTTGTAAAAAAAAAAAACAGAAATGAGGTTTGCTTGTAAGACTGAGAGACCTTCCAAGTTCCAGCTTAGCTCCTGGTATTGCCTGACAGATTCCTTTTTTGGTGCCTGGAATATTCGTTTGACGAAACAAAACATTTCACAACTTCAGAATCTTAATTGTGTTTTTTCTTTGACAAAGGAGAATTAATTATCTCTAATAACTCACTTCAAATATTAATTGCCAGAGAAGATATTTAAATATTATTTGATTAAGTACATGAACAGTTTTTTTCTGTGTTTACCTGAAAATGAAGATACCAAATAACACAACTGACCTGTATTCCTAGTTTGATGCTAATTGTATAGGTCATTGAGAACACTGTAGCACAATGAAATTGGTAAAACCCCTCTTCATGGTCTATTAGTGTAGTTTAAAATACATGTATTTATTTTTAAAAATGTTATAGAGAAAACATATTCCACAGGATAGTATGTTAAAAAGGTATAAAATATATTATTAATAAGCTTTTAATATACAAATATGAATATGAAAAAAACAATGCCCATGTTGTACTTGTATGAACAGTGATTTTGCATGAAATATGGATAACCCTAACTGGACAAAAATGATAAGAAGGAAAGCCAGTGTATACACATGATAAGTCAACAGGAATGAAGATAGACAAAATTTTCATTAAATACTGAACACTACTCAGGTTCAAAAAATGGAAGGATTTTTTGGATGATAATATGACATTTTGATTTCCCATGAGAAAAAATGTCACTATGATTTGTTTAATTTGTATTAAACTGCTAGGTAGTTATAAAAAAGAAATATTAAACACCTATTTATGTTTTACTTGAAGAGCCTGCAGTCTGCTATTTGTTGGTTAACCACTTTGTAATAAAATGAAATTGCAATTTTCTGTTCTTGTTTAGAACACTCAATAATGTATTGGACTAAATCAACAGAAATTTTTCCAGTGGCAAGTTTAGGAACATCAAGAAAACATCATGTAAGATCTTTCAGTCTGTTCAGAAAAACAGATTATAACACTAATTAGCAGAAGAAGAGGTTTAGGGATCTTGCATTGCTTATCAAATTGCAGTAATATAGGCGTAAGCTCTATGATGAGCTGAAAGTGGTCCATTTTCTATGCCTAGGTTCCCTAAAAACAATGGACAGCCATCATTTAAAAGTGTAAATCCATCAAGTTACAGAAATGGAAATATCACTCTAGAACAAAGGAAATTTAAATATCAGTATTAGAATGGTAAAATGTCATTGATTTCCAAATGCTTTTCTTTTAAAATATCTACAGTGCTTTATTCTCAAATACTGAGTTGTAGGTGTATTTCAGCTGCCCACATTCACCTATTGACTCAGAGTTTTATAACCTCAGATATTTTGGCATACTCTTCAAGTAAGATAAACTGGTTTGATTCCAGGATATTTTTTGTATGTCACACTGAAAGATGGTCACCTTCCCAGCAAAGCATGTGAAAAAGTCACTAAATATCACACTACTCTAGATTTTTTTCTGTTTGACAAAGGGAGAGGAGAAAAAATGCAAAGATTTAGGCAAAGTAGAACACATAGGACTCTACATCAAGTAGGCTCTTTGGCTAATAACATTGCTATTAGACACAGGTCACTTGCTCAGAGGGAATAAGGAATATGTTCATGCAGGCAGTCAGCTGAATCAGACTGCAACTTTAAGGGAAATAGTTCTGAAAGCTTAGAATTAAATCAGGTTCCTTTTCCATTAGATTTTGAAATGCCTCCTGCTAGAAATAGTTTTAATGAACAATAAATGGATATAAAATTAACTATACAGATTTATAATGTCAAGTGATAGTTCATCTGTGTTTTTGCTGTGTTCTTATTTCACACAATCACAGAATCAACTAGATTGGAAAAGACCTTGGAGACCATCAAATCCAACCTATGACCTAACACCACTTTATCAACTAAGACATAGCACTGAGTGCCACATTCAGTCTTTTTTAAAAACCCTCCAGGGGCAGAGACTCCACCACTTCCCCTGGCAGCCCATTCCAATGCCTAACCACTCTTTCTGTAAAGAACTTTTTTCTAATGACTAGCTGTCCTAGGGTGACTTTATGATGTTTGTATCCCCAATCGTCGATTCTGTTTGTGCTGTATATTGAGTTTCTGTATCT